>CM065393.1:10485000-10605000 GCA_033060915.1 Euryodendron excelsum | reverse complement strand
TACTCGTAGTGAACTCGTGCTATGCACGGGATAAGAAAGACAAACATTAGTTTAGAAATGTATTTTTTTACTTCAAATACATACATATGTGTTACCATTTAATTATTTTGTAAAATTTATGAAGATTATTAGTATTTTGTATATTCATTGTTACATACATAAGTGTTACCTATAATCCTACCAAATTCAAAGTTTAGGATCAAGAGTATAATATTAAAAGAGAATCTTAAGAATAAGCATTTTTTCTATAATTAAAAATACTTACCACTTTAAATTAAAGTAATAAAACACAAAATTATTCGTAATGGATAAAAATTGAGGCGATCAACTTAAGTGTTTCCAAGAGGATATTTGAATATATTGAATTCTAATATATTTGCTATAAAATCTAACAATAAATTAATTCACTTCGATCCAATCATAAATGAATAGATCTTAGTTATAAATGTTTAGCCTAAAACATTAAGCATTATAAAAAACAGTTAATTGAGTTATACATGCCACATTTAAATTAGAGTTATACGTGACTAATAAGTTTTAATTATATTATTCCATCTAATAGTATGAATCTCCTTTGTTTGAGCACATGACGATTTTTTGCCATTTATCTAGGTATAAAGAGTCAATACAAAGGAGGAAATAAGACATAACTTAAATAGACAAATGTAAATATTTAAATTTTAAAATGCGCATGACTTAGTATATTGCACCTATATCTGTATATTTCATTTGAAAAAGAAGTAAGAATAAAAGAGTGAATAATTTCATTATAGTCTATACATTTTATTTTATTCAAATTATTTTTTTATTTTTCTTGTAAATCTTTTTTAAAAAGATGTGATTTGATATAGTAAAATAAATGATAAAATGCTACTAACTTAATATGTGTCCTTTCTATTGTATAAATTTAAGAAAATATTTTTAAGACAAGATCCTAATTAAAGAAAATTTGAAAATCGTACTATATCTATTGATTATCTGTTTTTATAAAATATAGAAGGTAAACAAAAATTTAGAAAGGATTAATAATAGTATGACACATGTTTTTTGTATTTTTTAAAAATAAAAATATGGGCAAATGGATTGAAACTTTTAACTTCAAAGACCTTCTAACAAAAATATTAATTTTCATTTTTTCCTTCTAAATAGAGAAATTAAATGGATTTGAAAATAAAATTTCACATTTTTGAATTAAAGGAAGAAATTTCTAAAATTTTTAATTTTTAAAAATGAAAAATATTAGATTGGGTATTTCAACTTTAAAGATCTAACAACAATGTATTTCTACAATATGTAGTATATATTTGAATAAATATATATGAATAATTCAAATGTACATAAATATAAATTCAGCTAAAGGCTAAGTTACAAGGAACCTAAAAGATTTCTAAAAGGGGCGATATTTTAAGAATTTTTAAAAATACTATTAGATTTAGTTACCATATTAGTTTTAAAGAATTAATAATATCACATTTTTGTAAAATTTGAATATTATCTTGAATGTTCAAAGTTACTATATTGAAAATATGTCAAATTAAAATAACATTATCATTTTAGTTAAATGACCAATGAGTTCATGACATGTGTATTTATTTATTTTTTAAATTCAAAAATTTTAAAAATAAAATCAAGACTTTCAAGCTCAATTACCTAACAACCTATTGCTATAATATATAGTATAGATATTGTAACAATACATTATCATCAAAGTCTCAATCAAAATTTGACAAATATTTTATTTTTTGTAATATTAGAATAACTTTAAGTTGCTCTAAAAACTATCACTAATTGAATACTATATATAGCAGATAGATCTATAATTTCCAAAGTCTATCAATTGAGATCATAGTTTACTAAATTCTCTTTTAAAATTCAAACTATTATGTGTTTCCTAGACGCACTCTCTTAAAAATTTTTAAAAAATAAACATCTATTGTTGTGCAATCTATAGTATATTATATCAATAGGTTGTCTTATTTTTTAGTTCAAAAGTTCTAACCCAGTTTGTTTAGAGTTTTTTTTATTTTATAAAATACATATGTCATCTAATCATTGATATTTTCATATAAATTATTATTATTATTTTTATGTAGATCCTAATTTAAATGTGGCATGTGTAACACTCTATTTACTCTTTTTTTTTTATGATGCTTAATATCTTAGGTCAAATATTATATTAAAACCTCTGTAAATTTATGATTGAGTCAAAATGAATTAATCTATTAATAGATTAGAGAAAATGTTTTTAAATTCAACTTATTTACATATTTCAACTACTATTCTTTTAAAAAAAGTTAAGTTAATCACCTCAATTTTGAAACATTACTACCTTTTTTTTTTTTTTTTTTTTGCATTACTTTAATTTAAAGTAAAAGGTATGCATCCTGGTAGAAGTTCATGAATAGGTCCGATAGGACAATCATGATAGGGCCAAAGACCTAGGTATATCCCAAGGCAAAACTAATAGTCTCGACAGAGACAATTTTGTGGGTTATTTTCCTCTTTTGCAGAAAAAGAGCGTACGCCGGACTGATCCGTCGGCACCTGAACCACGCCGGATAAAGAAGATGCCTTCAGTCGCTACCTACATGGGAAATGCTGGCATATTCTTATCTTGTTGCGTCGGTCGATGCCCACTTTACTAATGGCATCAGTCTTGAGCGGAGATGCTCTCGCATGTGACGATGGGGCTCTTATTAATCACAATCTCAGAGTACTACAGGTCAGCATGGTGAGGTTTACCTTTAAGTCTGGATGAAAGACTTTAACATAATATAATGCTTTTAATTATATTTTCTAATTGAATACGATTTGAGGTTATACATGTATATAAAATTGTATGTTCAAAATATTAAATATAACATAATAATAACACATTCACTCTTATTAGGATATTTATTATATTCATAAATTATATATAAAATATTATATATCAAAATATTTCGTGTAAAAAATATATTCTTAAAATATTTTTAAATTTTTTCTTATTCTCATACATAACACATATTATATATCAAAATACTTCATGTAAAAAAATATATTTTTAAAATATATTTATTTTTTTCTTATTTCCATACATAACACGCGTGCAAAGCAAAATGATCACTACTAGTTTGACTGTAATCAATAAATCATACCTAACTAAAGAATAATGAAATACAAAAGATAATTACATGATCTATTTTCAGTTTTCGCAAAGGCATAGCCTACTATCAAAATAACTAGAACATTAGTGAATTAAACCAAATATGAAAAATTAGTGTTCAGAATTTCATTTATTTGTTTTTATATTAATTGATTGTTTTTCTTCTCCCAAAAAAAAAAGGTCAGCTCATATATGATAATAAGTACATATTAAAAAAATAAAAAAACAAAAACAAAGTATACTTTAATTCACTCACAAATTACATTCAGCAAAGCAATAGAAGACAACAAGAACTTATTAGAGTTCTAACTTGTGTTCACAAAAGGGATGCAACCAGAATATTTAAATACAAAAAACAAATCTATTTATTTTTAATCGCACCAACGAAATCATCAAAATTTCCAGTTTTCCCCAGGAGTTGCTTTAATATTATTGTATAAAACATCACGCCGTCGGTGGTGTCGGCTGGCTCATCACTAGAATAATAATCGAAGGCATCGAAACCCGCATCCACAAGTTGCCGGAGCACCGTCGACTCTTCCACGGCAGACGACTCTTCCTCCGACGACATTAACAGCTTACAAGCAATTTGATAAAAGTCCATTTAGACAATTATATATATTCTTCATAATCCAAAGTACGCACAGATTTTTATTTTTATTTTTTGTAAGTAAAAGTGTGAATGTAGCCATACCTCAGAGATTCCACACTCAATGTGGGAAGCAATTTCACATTCAGCACAGTAATACACGGAGTACCTGGGATTTCTTTCTTTTTCGCAAACGAAGCAGTAATACTTATCTGAACCGTCCTCTGGAAGAATATCAGTGAGCGTGAGCCGATGTTTGTGTTTGCTAACTTTAACAGCACGTGGCAACGCAGGAATACATTTGACATGGAGAATGAGGTCGCACAAGACACAACGTAAGAAGGACCTGCGACAGAAGGTTCTGCATTTGTGGCATTCGAAGTCGCTGTCTTTGTTCATGAAAGCAAGGGGGTGTTCATGACCTTCATACATCACAGTAGGAAGCGAGGCACATTTAAGGCCGAGGTAGAACTGGCACGCGGCACAATGGTAAACCAGGCCAAAGTGCATCTCGCAACAGGCATTGCAGAAAACAGGAACCCCATCAGGACTGTGAGGGAGGAAATTGAGTTGGTGTTGAGGATGGAATGTGTGATGTTCAATAATTTCTGGCGTTTCGACACATGATTTGCACAAGAAGAAAAGGCATTGAGGACAAGCAAAGCTTGAATCCCCCAAGATGCCGTCACATCCACAGCAGAGCAACACACGATTCTTCCTGTCAAATGGGATCAAGGAATGCGGGTGGCTATAATGTTGTATTTGGCGCTCTAAGTGTTCGTGGCTTATGGTGAGCATTAGCATAGCACATGTAACATCAAGGGCAAAATCACATGTGGAACAGTAGAAAAGGTGGCCTTTGGACAATTCACAACAAACACGGCACTTACGCTCTCCAACAGATACTTCCTCTCCTTGGTCTGGTTCCTTGGAGAGAAGAGTGAGATCATGTGGTGGGTGAAAGGGATGCCTGATCTGTCGTGGCAGTTCACCATTCATCTGATCAGAGAGGACAAGAGAATGCTTGTGGCTGAAATGTGTAATCTCCATGTGTGTGTAATAGTGGTGGTGGAGTTTTAAGTTCCCAAGAAAGAGGGAGAAGAATCTCTGCGAGATGGAAAAAATGAACTTGATTATTCTAGTTTAAGCTGAAGCAAAAGAATAAACTGAGTGAAGAGAAAGCAGAGTACATTACAGAGATCTCGTACTTTACATGCCAATATGTCAACACACTTAATTTGGTCTCATGGAAAGAACATGAGTTATGCTATCACTGGTTTCCGACTATTTTACATCAAATAAGCCATACAAAAGAGGTCAGCCATGCACATCGGAAGCTTTATAGTGCTGATTCCTCTAATTTACGCAAGTTGAAGGTTGATAATATTTTCAAAGTTGGATCAGCTACTCAGGCGCAAAAACACACTCACTTTCTACAAGATTTGTTCTATACATGGCATTAGTTTGGGCTAAATACTACATAAATCATTCTATTTATGACGAAGACTAATTAAAAAATAAACCTGAAAGACATCCAAAGACTAGACCTAAAATTTGAATGAACCAAGCAATGATTATTGAAATTTATGAACTGTCTGGTAGAATTTAGTATCGACTTGAGTCTACGAAACATGTATGAAAAGACACTATCTTAATCAACAGAAAAATACTATCTTTCTGAAATTTTGTACACGAACTCCACCAGAATGTAGAGAAACTATGTACAAATTTCGTACAGAATCTTTACACTGATTGTGCATTCAAATAGTATATGCTCGTCCAAAACCCACAGACAGGTATGATAAGAACCAAGGAAAATGCTACAAACCTTCAAAGGCAACCAGCATGAAATAAAGGGAAAAAAATTGAGATCTAGGAGTACCAATGTACCACCAATGTCACAGATCAATATATGTTTGGCACAGACTCACATTCATCCCAGTGTATATATGTACATATTCCAAATATATATATATTTTGACCTAGCCAACGAAGTCAATATGCCAAATCAAGGGAGCTTGGCGGTGGGTGTCCGCCTGGCCGGCAGCAGCAACTGATAAAAAAGAACCAAATCAAGAGAGAGAGAGAGAGAGAGAGAGAGAGAGAGAGACCTGGCCAACGAAGTCAATATGCCAAATCAAGGGAGCTTGGCGGTGGGTGTCCGCCTGGCCGGCAGCAGCAACCGATAAAAAAAAACCAAATCAAGAGAGAGAGAGAGAGAGAGACGGGAGAGGGAAAAATTAAGGAAATTTATGAACAGGTATCTCTGGGTTTATGGGGAAGCTAGCAAGTCCTCGACTCTTTGTTGACGAAGACTTATGAAGAAAGTGTATCTACCTAAGTTCAGTGTATTTACCACTTTGCCACCCGGCCCCAATCCTCCAAGCTTATAATTAACGAAAAATTATTGTCTACAACCATTGTCCGATGTCATTATTACATCAATGATAGATAACCCTATAACTATGGTAGGGGTGTTTGGGTCGCTAGATAAGCTAGAAGCTAGTTTTAAAAGCCACTTATTCACTTGATTTTAAAAAAAAAATTGTGTTAGATATAAATTACATTTTTATTATCACTAAAAACTATTCAAAAAAGATATAAACTACTAAATAAGCTGGAGTCCAAACACTCTTTTAATATTATCTTTGTCTAAAAAAAAAATCTCAACTTTTAAATTCAATACTACTAATGAGTGATTTATATGGTCGGATGACACCATTTTATTGGTTTATTCTATCACATACATGACAAGATAATACAACAGTTGTATCTAAATTCTAATATTTACTTAACAGGTTGAAAGGAAGTGTGTCTACATAAGTAGTCAAATCCTTCCAACCATAGTTATTAGAAATGGATCAAATTGGTTGTTTCAACTTATTGAACCGAGAATTAAATCTTGAACCGGTCCGACTTAACTTATTTATTAGAAATGCTTCTGAATCGAAAGAACCAACTAGTATTTTAGAAAATTAGTGAACCAGCCAATAGATAATGAATCGAATTGTTTTTTTTTTTAAAAGTTAAAATAGCCTAGATTGCACATCATTGAAAATTATTTGCCTATTAGAAACATGTTTTTTTATGGTCTTTTGATAAGGAAAAAATAGAATCAATAAACAAAAATTTTAAACTAAAACCAAAAAAAGGAAAATTTTCAAAGAAGAAAGAGGAAGAAAAAAAGTACTATTGGGCATTAGACTAAAATCCAGTAAATTTGGAAAGAAAAAAAATCATTGAACGTTATTAAAATTATTTATATTTTCATAATTTTTCTTGTTAGTATATATTTTTTATGATTATTTTGATTTATTGTATGAAAGTGAGTTTCATATAGTCCATTGATAATTTCTTTTTAGTTATCATTTTTCATTTAAATATATTTTCATAAACAGGTCGACACAGGTTTGGCTGCTAAAACCACTTAGTGTCACGGGACTAAATACGCCTCTTGGCCATGACACTTTTACTGGAGAAAAGAAAGATCTCTGGAACCAACTCATCACAACCATCGGAGTGACGAAAACAATCATAAACCCAAGTTAACATCGCCGCATGCTAGCCCGATATGGTAAAAAATAATCAAACTACCTCTTGGGCATTTTAGCACATCTTTCAAGAAAGTACTAAGTCCTCGAGAGGGTAAGTCCACCCATCTCAGACTGCCCATAGAGAGTCCGGCATGTTTAATATGCCATTTCAGTTGACTCCGAGCCAAATCTGGTGATATCTAGTAAATAATGACCAAACTACCCATTGGGCATTCGACATGTCTTCGAAAAAGTACAAAGTCCTAGAGATGATAAATCCACCTTTCAAGATTGTCCCCAGAAAGTCTGGCATGTTCAATATGCCATCCCAATCGACTCCAGTCCAATTCCGGTCAATTCCAGTCACAATGACGATTTTGGCCCTGTCACTTCAACACGTCTTTGAAGAAAGTACAAATTCCTCGTGACGATATGTCCAGTTTTCGAATCAAAATGACTGTTTTGCTCCTAGTGGCTTGGGCATTTCCTTAACCACATCGGTTCTGGGTACTAAATCGGAATTCATTGGGATGCCCCCTTGAACATCCCTGTCTATTTATGAGCGAGTCCCTTGACTCAAAACACCTCTAAATCAACAAAAGTTTCTCGGAGTGCCTCACAAACGCTCTGCTAGGATTGACTTTTTCTCCAATTCTTTAATTAAAACGCACCATCAAACGACTTGAAAAATGCATAAACTAGGGATTTCCCTAAAGCCATTCCGGAGGGTTTTCTAACGGTACTGTCCGATTAAAGAGGTCGCTTCCTAAAACCCTTAATCATATGGTATGAAAATGACTACGTTAAGAAGCCCTCATAGCGTCTCATCAAAGCTCTACCGAGGTTGACTTTTTTGTTTTTGTTTTTTTTTTGCTCCCCTAACTAAAACGCACTGTCAAACGGCTTGAGAAATGTGTAAATTAGAGAATTCCCTGAAACTTGTCCAGGGGACCTCCTGTTAATACAGTTTGATTAAAGAGGTCGCTTCCCAGAGACTATGATCATGTGGCGCAAAAATTGCCATTTCTGAAAACCTTATAGTGTCTTGTAGATGCTCTAAAAAACTTATTTTTATGCACACTTCTCGAGAAAATATCTCCGACACCCGGAATCCTTTGAAGCTCCTGATGGCTCCCGGTTTATGAAAAACAGTTGGGGAAGGTTGTGAATGCGATCGATTTTCTCGAATCTTTCCTAGATGGTGCGAATATCGAGATGAAGTCAGCATAAAAGCTCTTGGCAGTGAAGCGTCTGCTACATGCGCCCAAATTTTGATCAGATTATTCAAAACTTGTCTTGCAGCCCAAGCTGAGGTAGTACAAGGAGTGTCACGTGGCACTCAACCACTGGCCCAGTACTGGCACATAAGAATTTTGCGTATAAACACTAGGGCACACTGTAGTGCAATTCAAAGCTAAAAACAGTGGGAAAACTCTGCCCAATTCAACACAGAACCTTGAAATTCCAAAAACCCTAAAGTCATCCGAAGATCCAAGCCTCTCCAAGCATATTCAAGCCAATCAAAACTTAAGACTACTCAACAATGGTGGATTGAAGGTGCTTAGAGGCTAAAGGTGAAGCTCTCTTTATGTTTATGTCTCTCCTTCTCCATCTCTTCTCCCTCCAAGCTCACTTGAGCTTTCTCTTTTTAACCCCATCTTCTATATCCCTTTCATGCTTGCTTGGAACAAGAGAGCTCTTGGGCCATACTTAGAGAAAAGCCTATGAGAACCACCGGTTGGGGGATCTCTTATATGCCTTGTGAGACCCTAATCTCACAATTCCATAAGTATGTCTAATTGGGATGTGGGTGTGACACACCTACTTGAACATAGTATGGCCCTAAAGCTTCTTGTAATGCGTTGTAGCCTTGAACCTTGTATGCTTCATAACCCTTTACATCTAAATGTTATAATGTCCATCATATGCTTACCTTGGCTTCATTTTCTATGTTTCAAATCATTTTGAAAAAACACCATTGTTTCCTTTTTCCAAAGCTCTCCAAAGTTTATGTCAAAATAGTTTTCTAAAAATGGCTCTAAGATAAAGTTTTTTGAAGTTTAAGTTAGAACCCTAGGTTTCCAAACCATAGTTACCAAAAAGGGAAGTGGAAGCGAGAAACGTTAGGGGAAACGAAAGTGGGAAACATGGTCAAAAAATATAGAGGGAAATAGAAAGCGGAAAACGATCGAAAAACTTAATAGAAAACTTTGTCGAAACTCAAAGCAGACTTTTAAGAAACTTAGGCTGCATTTGGCACCAGTTTTTTTGCTGGCTTTTTTTTAAGCTTATAAGCAAAAAAGTCAAAAAAATTTGGCTTTTTTGCTTTTTGTTTTTTGTTTATTTTTATCTAAACTAAAATTAGAAAAACAAAAAAGCTATAAAAATTTGGCTTTTTTACTAACAAGCTTAAAAAAAAGCTTGACTTTTAAGCCCTACCCAATAGGCACTTAGTGGAGATATTTGGAAAATTTTTTAAAAACTTAGTAGAGACCTTTGGGAAAGTTAGTGGAAACCTTTAGAAACTTAGTGGAAACCTACACGAATAATTTCATAGATACTTAGTTAGAACTTAAGGGAACAAAAATGTATAAAAATTAATATTTCAAGTTTCCGAAGTGTTTCCCAAGAGTTTCACCTAAGTTTCTCAATAGTTTCCGTTAAGCATCTTAAAAGTTTTCCAAGAGTTTTCGAAACATTTCCCTTGCGTATCCGAAATGTTTCTCCAAATTTTTGAAATGAGTTTCATATTGATATGGGAAATGCATTTCCCGCTCTAAAATGAGTTCCAAACCTTAGGTTGTTTTCCAAAACCCTAACCCTAATCTTGCATTTCACAAGGCTGTCTTGAGTTTTGCCTAAAGAAGGTTTTCCAAACAATCCTCTTTTGAAGAGGTTGTCAAAATCTCTACTCTCTTAAGTTTTTACCAAAAATGGCTTTCAAAACCTTCTATTCTATATGTTAATTTTTAAAGTTTTACTCTCTTGAGTTGTGTGGTTGGAATGGTCCCCTTGGAACCCTTTCTTGAGTGGTATTCCCAAAATTGACCATAGGAACTCTAGTTCATTAGAGTGATTTTTTCAAAATCATATTTTTCAAAAGAGGTTTTTAAAAAGCTTATTCTTTTTGTTGGCCCAAAAGGCAACCCAAGAGGGGGGGGGGTGAATTGAGTTTTTCGAAAATTAATAACTATTAAGATTAATTAAAATTAACCTAAACAATGTAACAGTGATCAATCTATATGTAATGCAATGTAATCAGAAGAAGAAAAGAAAACAGAGCAATAAAAAGAACACAAAGAGTTACCGAGGTTCAACCACAATCCATGGTCTACGTTCTCACCCAAAAATTCCCTTGAAGTCTTCCTCCACTATGTAATCTCCAATTACAAATGAGTGCTGATTGACCAAGTGCTCATCTCACTCTTTACATAAGAACTTTTTCCTAAGTTCTTCAGCCACCAAGTGGTTTTGTCCAAGCTCCACTCAAACTTACAAGAGTTTTTCTTCCACAAGAGAACTCTCAAACTCTCACTTACAAGTGTATAAAGATATGCAATCAATTTACAAACTCTCTAACAAGAGTGGATTAATACAATCAAAGGTGACACAATGAAGACAAAGAGAATGTTCAGGTTTTTTCAGTTTGATTAGTCAGTGGATGTTTATTTCTTATCTATCTTCTTGTATAAATGCAGTTGGAAACTTGTATATAAACTCCTGTATTGATTTCATCCGTTGGAGGTTGTTAGGGTTCATTTAATTCTCGTCCAGTCTGTTATAACGTTAGAAAAACTAGCCGTTATATCCTAGGGGTCGACTCCAGGCTTAAATGGTCGACTCTTCTAGTCTGCATTTTTCAAATGTTGTCCACTGTTTCCATGAGTCGGCTCTTCATATCCATGAGTTGGCTCATTGATCATTCTATCTTCAAGTCATTTTACTTCTGTCTTCATGAGGCGACTCTTCATTTCCATGAGTTGGCTCATTGCCCAGAAATCTTGCTTCAATCTTCATAAGTTGATTTTTTGTGTTCAAGGGTCGGCTCATTGATCATTTGGTTTACAAGTTTTTGCTTTTATATTCATGAGGCGACTCTTCATTTTCATGAGTCGGCTTATTGCCCAAAAATCTTCATTCTGTCTTCCAGTGATCAAATTCTTCTTCAGCACTAGTATAAGATCTTCAAGGAGTCTTCTCTTTGGGGTATGATGATCAATCAAAATTATTTAACTCATCAAAGCTAACTTCTATTCAATTTGGATTCAATTAATCAATTGATATTCATATTTTCTTGATTTCCAAACTGTCAAGTTTTCATTCTCTCAATGCTGAGTTCTTTTGCCGATCTCTTTCTTTCGTTGCAAAGCTATTTCTTTTATTGCCGAGCTATTGCTTTCATTGTCAATTTATTCTCTTTGTTAGCAATTCTTCTTTCTTCTTTGGAATCACCTTAATGAGACTTTTGTAAGCTTGATAAAATCTTTTCATACATATTGTCTTCATTGATTTTTTATATCTTAGAAGAATTCTTCACTTGGATTTCATGCAGAGATCAGGTAATCAAGATGAAACTTCTTCTTAAGCAACTTCCAATCATATTATCTTGAATTGACCTTTTGCACACTTGATGAAATTTTTTTTCAAGTTTTTTTTTTTTTTTTTAAATTTCTTCACAATCAAATCATCTTCAACTGACTTTAGCACACTCTGATGAAGTCTCCAATCTTTCTGAGTGCAAGATAACTTTATTGAGTCTATGCATACTTGATGAAAACCTTATTTGAACACTTTCAATCTCTTCGAATGTAAATAATCTGTTTGAAGGAGAAATATGCGTAAATGCTTTGTTTGGTTCATTGTATAGCTCTTAGAGTCCATTGCTTGATCCTGAGCTTGTCGTGCATTCACTTTGACATGTATTAGACTTAAAGTTGAATTTTAAGTTTAAATTATATACTTTATTAATCTGCACACTAAGTAAATGCGTTAGTAAAATAACATAAGGTTTAGTTATCATCAAAATTAACATGGCAACCAACCTTGAGTCAACAATCTCCCCCTTTTTGATGATGACAAAACCTTTGCAAAATAAGTTGATATAAGATTAAATGAAATGGACAAAGTTGAATGGCATACCAGTAGAGAACTCCTCCTTTGTTTCATAATTAAGCAAAACATGCTTAGAGGACAGAAGACTTTTCAAAAACAAGTTTCAGGGAGTTTTTGTCAGGAATTCAAAAACAACTTGAGGGAAATGATTCATGTTACTCCCCCTGAGAACATGATTGATATTTATTAGCTAATAAGCAATTCATTTCATTTCCATTTATCAATCAGATATACTCTATTTCTTGTCCAATTCATTTCTAATTCGAAAATAAGTGCAAATTACTTGAACAAACACATATTGTTGAATTATTCTCCTCAATGCTAGTTTATACTCATTCTTGTCCAGTTCTTTTTCTCCAACTCTTCTCCCCCATTTTTGTCAATCCATCAAAAAGAGAAAGAAAATGAAAAACATAGACATGTATAATAGCAAAAAATATTAAAACAAGATAAAATGAATAATTAGGAAAGCAATTAAACAAGCAATAAATCAAAGCATTCAAATTTGGCACTAGAACAAAAGCATATTTCATTCATCTAACCAAGAAGAGATTACAAAAGGTTGTACAGTTAAAGTTCACAAAAATTGTGCAATAACAAAAAAAGATGTTATAACAGGGCCATGAGGATGCAAGATGATGGGGCAAGAGAGAATATGAGGTGAAGAGAAGTAAGAGAGGGAAGGTTAGGTAGAATGAGGAAAGGGGAGTCTAGTGAGCATCAGATTCAGTGGTCGAAGAGTTCTCTTCTCTAGCTTCTTCCCCTTCTTGTGCTTCCTCTTCTTCTTTATTAACTTTTTCTTCCTCTTCCTCTTCTTCTTTTTTAATTTTCCCTTTGCCATTTCTCAACATGTGTACTTCCTTTTTGAGTTCTCTCATCTTTCTTTCTATAAACATCATCCTTGTAGCTGCAATATCTGCCTTGTTATTCAATTTGTCCAGAGATTCCATAACTTGAGTCATAAAGGAACTCAAATCCCCTGTACTCTTTTGTAATTCAGAACTCAAAATTCTTTTTGTGCTTCTTTGCCTGGAGGTGCTTCCAGATGGAGCCTTTTCTGTTGAAGTACTTTTTCCTCCAGTTTTCTTTGGAGTCCACTTGTTATCCTGTAGAATATACCTCATTCTTTTAAGAGTAATCTCATTGTATTCATCACTAATGGCCTTGGGGACTCTTTTCTTTTCATTCTTTAGATCAATACCAAAATGCTTGAACACTTTTGTCAAGAAAATTTCATAAGGCAAGTTAATTTTGGACATGGTAGCCTTGTATATATGATCCAGAATAAATAGAGGCAAGTCAATCCTCGAATCAGTTATATATGCCCACAAGAAAAATAACTCCTTCTCTGAAACATAGTCATACTTTCCAGTTTTAAGAGTAAAAATAGTGCAAGTAAAGTGATGAACTAATCTCAATTCAAGAGGCAAATCAGTTGCAAGGGGTTGTACACTTTCATCCATATCTTTCCATAGAGAATTTTCAGTTGATCCTTTCTAGAAACATTATTTCTATAAACTTCTCCACCAAGCCTGATTCCAAGAATATGTCTGATCACCGCTCTATCTAAGGTGAAATGGACACCCTTAACATAGTTATTTATGGATGCCTTTCCAGGGTCTCTTTCAGCATTAACATAGAAATGAGCAACCAAGTCAGGTTATACATCATCCCTAAGTGTTGTCATATATTTCCACCTTAAGTTCTCAAATTTTACTCTAAATTTGAACTTATGATGATCAAAGAATTTATAATCTATCCATCTTCCATTAGATACTTTTCTAAGAGAAAAACTCAAATTGTACCTTTCTTGGGCTTTGCCCTCACTGAAATATAGTTGATTGCATTCCAGAACTATTGAGGATGTGGTTTCTTTAGTTTTACTCTTCTTTCGCTTCCCTTTGTCCTTGCTAGACTCCCTTTTTGATTTCCTTTTTAGCTCTTTCGAAATAGGGGCTGTTACTATGGCTAGAGCTTTAGACATCTTTTTCGGTTTAGAGATTTTGGGAGCCATGGTAGGATTAGGAATGTCGAGAGAGGGTGGAATGGAATCGATTAGGGTTTATAATGAGATTGAAATGAAGATTTGTGGTGCTTCAGTGGTGACGGTTGGGCTTTGGTGCGAACAAAGGAGCGGGACAGAAACAGAGTGAGAGTAAGAGAGAGAGAGAGAGAGAGAGAGAGAGAGAGAGAAAAAAAAAAATTTCAAATGTTTGTAAAAGTGGGCTTCATGAAAGTATATAGGCCCGACTCATGAGGCGACTCATGAACTTAATGAGCCGACACATGCCTGTTAATGAAATAATTTAAGTCCACTGTTATGGTGAGTCGACCCTTTGAATTGGAGTGTTAACTCATGCGACCAGACTAGGCATGTCAATTATAAGAAATTTAGAATATGACATTTTTCAAGTTTTGAGATAATAGATATCTTAATATGATCATGTAATGCATCATGAATTCAAGAAATGCAAATCATATGAAAGATAATCATATTTAAAACATTCAAGACACAAATTTCACTCGAATTAAACAAAATTTAAGGCATAGGATCACTCATCCCTAATTCTCTTCTTATCATATAAGAACGATCTTCACTCAATGGTTTGATAAAGACATTAGCCAATTGTATGTTGGTGCATACAAAATCAAGTTCAATATCACCTTTTTGTACATGATCTCGTATAAAGTGATATCTAATTTCAATGTGCTTTGTGCGAGAGTGTTGAACAGAATTTTTAGTCAAGTTTATAGCACTAGTGTAAGTACTCCATTTTTGCCTGCTCGGCAATCTCTGGCCAGACCGGGCTCGGTTTCAAGCATCTCAACACATGCAGGATCAAGATGAGCCTTTCAATCGCCAATCTAATTGGTCACTTCTCGGGCCCACAAGGAGCCGTTGGAGCCATAAGCACCATTATTCCAGGCAGTTTTCCAGACCGGGCGGTCCCGGAAACCAATGCTATCCAGGTAGCTTCCTGGGATCGGGCGATCTCGGGGACCAACACCTCACCAAGTTCCAAACGGTTCACTTCTGGCACCTGCTAGCCCGCCAATGTAGAATGTTCGTCATTTGGTAGCTCTCCGAGACCAAGCGTTCTTAGAGACCAACACCACCCTTCTAGATAGCTTTCTAGGACCAGGCGTTCTCAGGAACCAACACCACTCCTACAGGTAGCTCTCTAAAACCGGGCGTTCTTAGAGACCAACACTGCACAGGTAGTTTTCTGAGATCGGGCAGTCTCGGGAACCAACACCTAGGTCAACACCGGCACCTGCTAGCCCGACTCGGTGAAAAATGACCAAACTTGCCCCTTGGACTTCCAAGCACGTTTTGGGAAAGGTCAAAATTCCTCAAACTGATAAGTCAATCATTCCAAAATGTTGTTAAACCATTATGCGTCCCCCACACGCCATTTGGTCCAAATTCGGTCCTATTCTGGCTCGCTCTGGTCAAAATGACCGTTTTACCCCTAAACGCCTCAGCATGGCACAAATCCCGCCGAACGGTAAAAGACTCTCCCAAAACTGTCCCTGAACAACCCTACATGCTTAACACAACACACCAAACCATTTCTAACCATTTCTAGCCAATCCTGGCCAAAATGACCATTTTACCCTTAGCAATCCAAACATATCCCGAAACAGCACCGGTCTTGGGATTTCGAGCCAAGGGTTTCACCGTGCACCCTTGTTTAACCCAAGGAGGACCCTACGACACTAAACGCTCATGACTCGATAAAACTCCCCTGGAGCGTCTCGTAGACGCTCCGCTTAAATTGTATTTTCCCCCGATTCCCTAGTTATAACGCACCGTCAACTAACTTGAGAAATGTGTAAATCAAGGAATTCTCAAAAGTTTGTTCATAAATATTTCCATCGACACGGCTCGATCTGATAGATCGCTTCCTAAAGTCCTCCATCGTATGGTGCGAAAACTACAACTTTCAGTAACCCTTGGAGCGTTTCGTAGATGCTTCGCTAAGGTTGACTTTTTCTCTAATTCCCTAATCAAAATGCACCGTCAAATAACTTAAGAAATGCGTAAATTTGAGAATTCCCAAGAGTATTTCCAGAATACTTTCCATCGGTATGGTCTAATTGAAAAGATCGCTTCCCGAAGACTTTGATCATGTAATACGAAAACAGCTACTTACGAACATCCTTGGAGTGTATCACAGACGCTCCGCAAATATGTCCTTTTTTGCACACTTCCCAAGACGATATCTCACGCTTCCAAACACAATTCAAACTTTCCAAAAACATGAAAGTTCACAAGAAACCTTAAGAGAACAACGTGGGTACAACCAATTCTCCCGAAACATTCCCGATTGACTCAATTATCGAGACAAAGTTTGGACGAACCTTTTCGGTGATGGAGCGTATGCTACATGCACTGAAATTTTGATCAGATCGACCAATTTTCAATCAACAGTTGAGATTTATCCAGTATACAGGGTGCCACATGTCATTCTGGCAATGGAACAGTACCTGCGCATGTCCTACATGCGCTAGGTCAAATTTTGGCCAGGCGCCAGGCGCATGTTCTAGATTGCCTATAAATACCAGACCACCCCTTTGCATATTCCATCTTCAAAATTGATGCGAAGCTCTACTAAAACTGCTTCAGAATATCGAATCCTTACATATATTCCACCCCTCCAACACTTAGGCTAGATTTTACCTCCCTTAAGCCTATAAACTTCACCTACAAGGCCTTATACACATTTACACACTCCATTCCAACCCCTCAAGCCCTCTTGAAGTCATTCAAGCTCCAATCAAGATATCCATTGAAGACTACAAGTGTGTTGAAGTAAAATGTGGTATCCCTTTTACATTTGTGTCTTCCCCCACTCTTCTCTTCTCCCTCCTAGCCTACTTAGGCTATTCTCTATTTTAATCCCCATCTACAACCCCCTATTCTTGCATGCTTGAGCCAAGAGGGCTCTTAGATCATGCCTAGAGGAAAGCAAATGAGAGCCACCGTGTAGGGGGACCTCTCACTAGCCTACTTTGAGATGGTATGGCCTAGGAGTCCCTTGTTTATGTGGTGTAGCCTAAAAGCCTTGTATGTGATCATGACCCCTTGCATATTACTATTTTGATCATGTTTTGTGTGCTTGGCTTCATTTTATGCTTATTGTCATATTCTACAATGCTTACAATGCTCTTATTGTCATGCCATTTCCAAGCTCTATATTTTTTTTAAAAATTGTTCCAAGAGTTAGACCCTTGAAGTTTAGGATGGGATTTTAGAAATCATGCCTTAGGAGACCTCCTATTAACCCCCTAACTCTCATTTTGGCATCATGACGTTTTAATTTGCATAAGGGTTGCTTTCTAATTCTCTAGTTTTTAAAATTGTCATTCTTTTAAGTGTAGTGGTTGGAATGGCCCTATGGAACCCTCTCTTGAATAGTCTCCCTTTTGTTTGGCCATATGAACCCTCTCTTGATGGAATGTTTCCCTTGAAAAATGGTTTTCAAAATCCTTCTCAAAAGTTGAATATAAAAAATGCATTTTCTCCATCTTTGCATTAAAAATGGTGCATTAAAAAGTTATCATCACCATGTTGATTTTTTTTGGACCCCTTACACTCTTGTCAAGATTATAGTTATAATGGTCATGGGAAAACATTCCTTGGAATGGTCTCCAAACACCAACCATATAAATCATACTCTTGGCTAGAGTCAAAATTTTCATGGAAATGATTTCCAAAAAGGTTATCCATCAAAATCTATTGCATAACATGTTTTTTTTTTCAAAGCTCTTTCCAAAAGTGCATTAAAACTAACTTTCAAAACCATCTTCCAATCCCTAGTTTTCTAACCCTAGGTTAACTTGACTCTAGTTGTCCAACCCTAGGCTAACTTGACCTTAGTTGTCCAACCCTAGGTTAACTTGACCCTAGTTCACTCACCTTAGGTTAACCTTACCCTAGTTAGTTAACCCTAGGTCACCTTAACCTTAGGTTAACCCAACCTTAGTTAGTTAACCATAGGTCATCATAACCCTAGGTTAACCTAACCCAAGTTAGTTAATCTTAGGTCACCCCTAACCCTAAGCTAACCCAACCTAGGTTAATACACTTTAAGGTTCCAACTCTTGAACCCTTTTCTAAATGATCCTTCAATTTTAAACTATTCACATTACCCATTTCTCCAATACCCCCTACTCTCATGATTTCATAAAACCAACTCCATAAACTCTTCAAATGTTCTTACGCTCCATCTTCAAGGTGTTTCCAAAAATGTTTTCAAAAGGTTACAAATCTAAGGTGTCCCTAGCCCTCTCATAGCTAGGGATTCCAAGGAAAAGTGATAAATCAAGAACAACCCCTAAGGTTGTCCATATTACGATTTCAAATCCTTAGCCATTTCGAAAAACCACTTTAAAAAACTAATTCATCCAAACATTCTAAAGTCATGCCTCCAAGGTTTTCAAAACAAGACTTCAAAAAACACTTTCAAGTTCTCTTAAGACACGCCAAAGCATTTTTCCAAAAACTCCCTCAAGTTGATGTAAAAATATTTTCAAAACACTCCACCATCCAATTTCAAGTCAAAACTTCCGAGACCACAAAGGGTCTTCAACTTTCAAGGCCACAAAGAGTCTTCGACTTCCAAATATCTCAAAGTGTCTTAAACTTTTCCAAAGATTTCAAAGTGTCTTAAACTTTTTCAAAGACCTCAAAGTGTCTTAAACTTTTTCAAAGACTCCAAAATGTCTTCAAACCTTCCAAAGGCCCTAATGTGCCTATTTTCTATCGAGCTCTTGCCCGAACTACGAATGACCTGATTCTCGCCAAATGAGATACGTAGGCAACCTAAAATGGTGCGGTTATAACTTTTATTTCAACTGCAATCTCTTTTTCAAAAATTCCAATCAATTCAAGGTTTCTATTCCAAACTCTTTTAAAACCCCCATTATTTTCAAACTTCATCCAAAACTTGCATCATGCATTATTCATTCGAAAAGCGATGACTAAACCCCATTTTCAAAGTTCCAAAGTGGATATTAAGTGGACAATGGTAACCGGTAATTCTAGTGAGTGAACAAAGGGTGATTAGACATGTAGGTACCGAAAGGGCGGGGTAGGGTGATGATCTTAAGATCTCTTCCCTACACGTAACCAACCCCCGAACTATAGATTTCTGTTTTCAAATGACCAAAATGGAGTTATTTTCCAAAAGGGCTTAAATATTTTCAAAGGTTGCCAAACAACCTATTTTCTTAAAAAAAAAAAAAACCTCTCTTGACAGAGTTTTCAAAACCATTTTCAAAAATCCTAAGTTTAATCTTCGGATTAGCACTTAGTTTTAGGTGCCCTAACTCACCTTCATCAAGTTAGGTGGTAACTCCTATTTTTCTGAAAAGCCCTTAGTCAAACCAACTTTCAAACCTAGTCGCACTTGTCCTTCTAGGAGGATGAGTTCTAGTGACAGAATTCTATGCTTTGGGTTTTCGAGCCGAAAGGACCTTGGACACCCAAAAACCAGGGTGCGACAACTAGTATTATCACACTTAATAGGAATATGATCAAACAAGATTCCATAATCTTCTAATTGTTGTTTGATTCACAACACTTGAGCACAACAACTACCAGCTGCTACATATTCAGCCTCAGCTGTGGAGAGAGCAACTGAATGTTGTTTCTTGCTATACTAAGATGTAATCATGTTGCCTAGGAGTTGGCAAGAGCCACTTGTGCACTTCCTATCAACTCTACTCCTCGCATAGTCAGCGTCAATGTAAGCATTCAAATTAAAGCAAGTGCCCTTTGGATACCATAATCCAAGGTTTGGTGTGTGCTTAAGATAACGAAAAATTCTCTTTACAGCAATCATATGAGATTTTTTAGGATTAGATTGAAAGCGAACACACAAGCAAACACTAAACATTATATCTGGTTTACTAGCAGTTAGATACAATAGAAAGCCTATCATGCTTCTATAAAGTTTAGTATCTACTGACTTACCTTTTTCATTGCTATCCAATTTTGTTGTAGTACTCATTGGAGTACTTATTGGCTTTGCATCTTCCATGCCAAACTTTTTGATAAAGTCCTTGATATACTTTGCTTGGTTGATGAAGATGCTTTCCTTCGATTACTTGATTTGGAGTTTGAGAAAGTAGTTGAGCTCGCCCATCATACTCATCTCAAATTCTCCTTGCATACACTTAGTAAATACTTCGCAAAGTGACTTATTAGTAACACCGAATATAATATCATCTACATAAATTTGTACTACAAGCGTATCATTATTTTTTATTTTGATAAAAAGGGTGGTATCTATTTTTCCTTTAGAAAAACTTTTTTTAATTAAAAATTTGCTTAATCTTTCATACCAAGCCCTTGGGGCTTGCTTTAAACCATACAAAACTTTTGTGAGTTTGAAAACATGGTCAAGAAATTTTGGATCTTCAAATCCAGATGGTTGTTCAACAAAAACTTCTTCAGTGATAAAACTATTTAGGAAAGCGCTTTTAACATCCATTTGATACAATTTAAAATCTTTAAAATAAGCAAATGCAAGTAATAATCTAATGACTTCTAATCTAGCTACCGGAGCATAGGTTCCATCAAAATCAATGCCTTCTTCTTAGCTATAACCTTGAGCAACAAGTCTTGCCTTATTCCTCACAACAACTCCGGACTCATCAATTTTATTTTTAAATACCCATTTAGTTCCAATGACTGGATGATTACTAGGTCTAGGAACAAGGTGCCATACATCATTCCTTTCAAATTGATTCAATTCTTCTTGTATTGCATTTATCCAAAATTCATCATTTTCAGCATCATCAAAACACTAAAGCTTTATTTGTGACAAAAATGCAAGATGATTAAATATATTTTTTTTATAGAGGATTGAGTTCTTACTCTTTATGAAAGATCACCTAGGATTTGTTCCGTAGGATGGTTATGCACAAACTTCCACTCCTTAGGTAGACCTTCATTGATTTCTTGTTGTCTGGTAGGAGTTTCTTGTGCTTCTCTTTCCTTTTGTGGTTTTTCATTTGAGCCTGGTTGAATGTCTATCCTTTCCATTTCAGGTTCTAACTCATCTACATCATTACTTGCAACATTCTTTTAAGAATGGTTAAATTCATCAAAAGTGACATGGACTGATTCTTCTACCACTAGAGTCCTCTTATTAAAGACTCTATAAGCCTTGCTATGTGTTGAATGGTGTAAGCACCCCATTGTTGACCGCTCGGCAGTCTACACTCAGTCCAGACTTGTACTCCAGTCAATATGGACGTATTCCAATTGAAACCAACTCTTTAAATCCAAATCCCGTCTGTCCATCGCTTCGCGGGCCCACTAGGCCCAAATAACTCTCTTTTCAAAAATCTCTTCTTAAAAATCTTTTTTTTCAACATACTTTCCTAAAACTCTTCTTTCCAAAGTTGTTTTCAAAAACTCCTTCCAAAAATCTATTTTCCAAAACTTCTTTTTTTAAACTCCTTTCTAAAACGCTCTCTTCAAAATCTACTTTCCAAAAACGTTCCCTAGGTTTCCTTCTTAGAAAAACCTCTTACTAAATCTCTTTCTAAAAAACTCATCACTAGGATCTTTTTCCAAAACTCTCTCTCCTCAAAATTCACTTTCTT
The DNA here is from genome assembly GCA_033060915.1 of Euryodendron excelsum. Taxonomy (NCBI): domain Eukaryota; kingdom Viridiplantae; phylum Streptophyta; class Magnoliopsida; order Ericales; family Pentaphylacaceae; genus Euryodendron; species Euryodendron excelsum. Next base: position 10,583,000 of record CM065393.1, on the reverse strand, counting down.
AAAACATTTCCTAAATTCACTTTCCTAAAAACTCTCTCTAACAATCTTTTTCCAAAAATCTTTATAAAAAACTCTCTTTCCAAAATCTTCCATCTAGAAACTCCTCTCTAGGATTTCTTTTCAAAAACTCGTTTCCAAAAACATACTTTCCAAAAACTCTTTCCTTAGAGCCCAAGTCAAGCCCTAGAGCTAACAATTAGGAAACACTAATTTTTTTTTCAAAAACATGGTTTTCAAACTTGCCTTAAAACCTAGGTTTCTAAAACCTTTTGTTTTCTACATCCAAACTATACATATTTTCAAAACCTCTTCTCTATGTCAAAACTATAGTCTTCCAAATCTAGGGTTTCTAAAATTTTCCCTTTCCAAATCCTTGCCCAAATCCAATCTTCCTGTTTAGGAAATTAGATCCAATCCTCCGTTTTTAGAAACAAAATCAAGCTTTCTTTTTTAGAAACAAAATCCAATCCCTTCCTAATCCAAACCTTTCCTAGATCAAATCCTTCCTAATCTTCTACTTCCCTAAATCTTAAGTTTCCAAAACTTGAACATTAAAATCTTTCCTAAATTTTAAAACTCAAAATCTAAATCTTTCCTAGTTCAACTCTCTATCTTCCTAAACCATAAGTTTCCTAAAAACCTTTCCTTAAACATTAAGCTTCCAAATTTTTTCTAATTCAACCCTTTCTTAATTCTACCCCTTTCCAAATCTTAACTTTCGAAATCTAAGTTTTCAAACCTTTCCTAAACTTAAACCTTTCCTAATCTCAAGATCTTCTAAAACTCTAAAACTTTCTAAAATCTTAAACTTTCTAAATTTCAAATCTTTTCAAATTCGAAGTTTTCTAAATTCAAAAATTTCTTAAGTTACATCTTTCTAAACCTAAATCTTTCTAAATTCTAAACTTTCCTTAAACTTCAAATATTTCCAAATCCAAAACTTTCTAAACTCAAAACTTTCCTATTTTCAAAACTTTCCTATTTTCAAAACTTTCCTAAGTTAAAACTTTCATAAATTGAAACTTTCTTAAGTTGAAACCTTCTTAGTCCAACACTTTCCTAATTCGAAAACTTTCCTAATTCGAAATCTTTCCTAAAATGACATTTTCCTAATTTGAACTTTTTCTAATTCAAAACTTTCCTAAAGCGAAACTTTTCAAAAATGACACTTTCCTATTTCGACACTTTCCTAATTAGAACCTTTCCTAATTCAAACATTTCCTAAATCCAATCCTTTCCTAAATCTTTCAAGTTCAACATCCGAGTCAAATCTTTTCCTAAAACTCTTCCAAGTCAAATCTTTCCTAAGTCTCTTCTCTTTCCTAAGTCTAGGTTTCCTAAACCTCAATCTTTCCAAAACAATTTCAATTTTCAATCTTCTATTCTAAATTCAAATCAAATTCTTTTTTTTAATCAAAATCTCTTTCTTCCAATCTAACCTTCTATTTTCAATCGGACTCTTGTCCGAAATACGACTGACCTGATTCCTCCAAAAGGATATGTAGGTAACCCTCATGGGTGAGGTCACAACATTTTTCAAGTTTCTAATTCCATAACTCTTTTCAAATCTCTTTTCAATTCCAATTTCAAATCTATCTTTTCATATATCTTTTTAAATCAAATCAATTTCTTTTCAAATCTTTTTCCAAATCTATTTTCAAATTCTCTTATCTTGCACTTGCATATCATGCATCATATCTTTTTAAACATCTTTTTCAAAGTTAATAGGATTGAACAATAGTTAGCTGAAGACTCTCATAGGTGAATCTAGGGTAGATTGACATGTAGGTACCGAAAGGGCGGGGTAGGGTGATGGCTTAGTGCATCTTCCCTATACGTAACCAATCTTCGAACCTAGAATCACTGTTTTCAAAGACCAAAAATGGTTATTTTTCAAAAAAGGGCTAAATATTTTCTAAAGGTTGCCAAACAACCTGTTTTCCTAAAAACCCTCTCTTGAGGAGATATTTTCAAAATCGTTTTCTCAAAACCCTAAGTGTAGTTTTCGGATTATGCTTAGTTTTTAGATGACCTAACTCACCTTAATCAAGCTAGGTGGCGACTCTAAATGTTTTCTAAAAGCCCTTTGTTCAAATCAATTTTCAATTCAAATCTAGTCGTACTCATTCTTTTAGGAGGGTGAGTTCTAACGAGAGAGTACAGTATTTTTCCCGCTTGTGTGTGTATTCCTCGAGTGCTAAAAATCTGGGTACGACAAATGGCCAAGAAATACACCCTAGTTAGATTTTGCATCAAACTTGCTGAGGTTATCTTTATTGTTATTTAATACAAAGCATTTACATCCAAAAGTTTTAAAGTATGAGACATTTGGTTTCTTATCTTTCCAAAATTCATAGGGGGTTTTGTTAAAAAGTTTTCTAAATAATATACGATTCAAAACATAACACGCTGTGCTAACAGCTTCAGCTCAAAAATATTTTGGTAAACCATTTTCACAAAGCATGGTTCTTGCCATTTCTTCTAAAACTCTGTTTTTCCTCTCAACAACCCCATTTTGTTGAGGTGTTTTAGGGGCTAAAAAATTATGATCAAAGCCATTTTCATCACAAAACATTTCAAAGGGTTTGTAATCGAATTCCCCTTCATGATTAGTCTTAATAGAAGTGATTGAAAAGCCTTTTTTATTTTGGATTTTTCTACAAAATTTTGTGAAGAAAACAATTGTCTCATCCTTATGAGCTAAGAAGAATATCCATGTAAATCTAGAATAGTCATCAACGATAATAAGTGCATATCATTTCCCACCAAGACTTAAAGTTCTAGTTGGTCCAAATAAGTCCATATGCAATAGTTGTAGTGGTCTAGAGGTAGTGAGCATATTTAAGGATTTGAAGGAAATTCGAGTTTGCTTACCTAATTGACAAGCATCACAAACTCCATCTTTCTCAAATTTTATTTTTGGAAGACCTTTGACCAAATTATTTTTAGAAACCTTTGAAAGTATGCTCATACTAATGTGATCAAGTCTTCTATGCTACAACCAACTTTCATCACTATTCATAGCAGCAAGACATTCTACTTTGCAAGAAGATAAATCATTAAGATTGAAAATATAAATATTGCCTTGTCTATATCTAGTGAGAATTGTTTTGTTATCATTAATGTCAATTACATCACATTTAGAGGATTCAAATACAACCTTGCATGCTTTGTCACAAAGTTGACTAATGCTTAAAAAATTATGTTTGAGTCCTTTAACAAGTAATACATTTTCGATAGAGGTAGAATAATTCTTACCGACACTACCTATACCAATGATCTTCCCTTTACTATTGTCACCAAATGTGACAAGACCTCCATCCTTTGGTGAGAGAGATATGAATTATGCCTCATCTCCCATCATATGCCTTGAGCATCCACTATCCAAGTACCAAGGTCTTTCTTGGATTTTTCTTGAAGGCAAACCTGTAAGAGAATTTATCTGACCTTAGGTACCCAAACCATCTTGGGTTCTTGGGGGTTAGTCCTCAATGGTCTTCTAGGGACCCATGCATTTCTAGGAACATTTGTTTTTTGCAAGGCATAGCATCTATTAGCAATATGTCCTATTTTATGACAATAAAAGCATGATGCTTGTGGTTTTCCAGTTGAAGTGATAAATCTACATTTTGAAAATTTCTTTCTTTTACAAGGATCAAAGCCAATACCAACTTTGTCTAAAGAACATTTTTATTTTCCTAAAATTGTATCCAATTTTTCTTTTTCACTTACACATCTAAAAAAAGTTGTTTCCAAGCCTTTAACCTTATCAAGTAAGATATGATTTTCGTTTGAAGAATCTTCTTGAAAAGAGTTTCTCTTAATCTTATCCTTTAAGACACAAACTTCATTTTTCAAAACTTTATTTTCTTTTTGTAAATTTTCATTTTCATTAGTAATAGTAGAAACCATCTTTTTAAGAAGTCCATTTTTAATTTCTATTTTTCTGAATTCACAAAGTAAATCATCAAATGCATCTTGTAATTTATTAAAAGCAAATTGGGAAGAGTTTGATACCTTACTATCATCCTCATGAGCCATGAGACATAGGTTAGCCACTTCTTGTGGTTTGACTTCTTCTTCGGAGCTTGATTCTTCATCATCACTCCATGTCGTGGCTGCCATGGCCTTCTTCCCTTGATATTTCTTTCCTCTCTTTCTGAGTAGAGGACAATCTGGCTTTATATGTCCAGGCTTCTTGCATTCGTAGCATGTAATGTTGGATTCCTTACTCGGTTCTCCTTTGGCTTCATGCTTCTTTCCACCTCTCCATTTCTTTTTCATGAATCTTCTAAATTTTTTAGTGATGAGAGCAATTTCATCTTTATTCTCATCACTTGCTGATTCATCATCTTGACTATTGGATTTGAATGCAACTACTCTTTTCTTCTTTTTTTCATCCTCTTGGGCATGTTGCTTTTGAGTGAGCTCATGAGTCATTAAGGAGCCTAAGAGTTCTTCAAAAGGCAAGGTGTTGAGGTCCTTGACTTCTTGGATTACTGTGACTTTAGCTTCCCAAACTTTTGGCAAAGACCTTAGAATCTTCCTTACCTGTTCACTATTAGAATACACCTTTCCAAGAGATTTTAAACCCTTAATAATATTGATAAACCTTGTGAACATTTCAGTGATGGACTCATCAGGTTTCATTTTAAACAATTCATAATTATGTACCTAAATATTGATTTTAGATTACTTAACCTGATTGGTACCTTCATGTGTGACTTCTAATCCATCCTATATTTCTTTAGCTGATTCACAAGTGGAGATACGATTAAATTCATTGGGATCAAGTGCACAATATAAAATATTCATGGCTTTGGAATTAGATTGTAGCATTTTCAAATCATCTTTATCCCATTCAGATTCTAGTTTAGGAATGTTAGTTCTATTCACTCTAGTTGTAGGTGTTTTGGAACCATTTACTATGAGTCTCCATAATTCATAGTCTACCGATTGAATATAAATTCTTATTCTATTTTTTCAATAATTGTAATTAGTGTCATTGAACATAGGTGGTCTATTTGTGGATTGACCGTCACCGAGAGAGCTTCCAAAATTGGTTGCCATAGATTTATTTCTAGGATGTTAAGCCCTAAAACATGAATACAAGCTCTGATACCAATTGTTGGCCCAAAAGGCAACCCAAGAGGGGGGTGAATTAGGTTTTTTTGAAGATTAATAATAATTAAGATTAATTAAAATTAATCTAAACAATGTAACAGTGATCAATCTATATGTAATGCAATGTAATTAGAAGAAGAAAAGAAAACAGAGCAATAGAAAGAACACAAAGAGTTACCGAGGTTCAACCACAATCCGTAGTCTACGTCCTCACTCCAAGATTCCCTTGAAGACTTCCTCCATTATGTAATCTCTAATTACAAATGGATGCTGATTGAACAAGTGCTCAACTCACTCTTTACATAAGAACTTCTTCAGCCACCAAGTGGTTTTGTTCAAGTTCTACTCAAACTTACAAGAGTTTTTCTTCCACAAGAAAACTCTCAAACTCTCACTTACAAGTGTATAAAGATATACAATCAATTTACAAACTCTCTAACAAGAGTGGATTAATACAATCAAAGTTCACACAGTGAAGACAATGAGAATGCTTAGGTTTTTTCAGTTTGATCAGTCAGTGAATGTTTGTTTCTTATCTATCTCTTTGTATAAATGCAATTAGAAGCTTGATATAAACCCCTGTATTGATTTCATCAGTTGGAGGTTGTTGGGGTTTATTTAATGCACGTTTAGTCCATTATAACTTTAGAAAAACTAGTCGTTATATCATAGGGGTCGACTCTTCTGGTCTACATTTTCCAGATGTTGTCCATTGTCTCTATGAGTCGGCTCATTGATCATTGTTTCTTCAAGTCATTTTACTTCTGTCTTCATGAGGTGACTCTTCAATTTCCATGAGTCGGTTCATTGTTTAGAAATCTTGCTTCAGTCTTCATAAGTCAATTCTTTGTGTTCAAGGGTTGGCTCATTGATCATTTGGTTTACAAGTTTTTGCTTCTGCATTCATGAGACGACTCTTCATTTCCATGAGTCGGCTTATTGTCCAAAAATCTTCATTCTGTCTTCCAGTGATCAAATTCTTCTTCAGCACTAGTATAAGATATTCAAGGAGTCTTCTCTTTAGGGTATAATGATCAATCAAAATTCTTTAACTCATCAAAGCTAAGTTCTATTTAATTTGGATTGAATCAATCACTTGATATTCATCTTTTCTTGATTTCCAAACTGTCAGGGCTTCATTCTTTCAATTCTAAGTTCTTTTGCTAATCTTTCTCTTTTATTGTCGAGCTATTTCTTTCATTGCCGAGCTATTGATTTCGTTGCCAAGCTATTGATTTTATTGCCGAGCTATTGCTTTCATTGTCGATTTTTTCTCTTTGCTAGCAATTCTTCTTTCTTCTTTGAAATCACCTCAATGAGACTTTTGTAAGCTTGATGAAATCTCTTCATACATATTATCTTCATTGATTCTTTATATCTCAGAAGAATTCTTCACTTGGATTTCATGTAGAGATCAGACAATTAAGATGAAACTTCTTCTTAAGCAACTTCCAATCATATTATCTTGAATCGACCTTTTGCACACTTGATGAAGTCTTCTTTTGAGGTTTTTTTTTTAATCTCTTCACAATCAAATCATCTTCAACTGACTTTAACACACTCTGATGAAGTCTTTAATCTTTCTGAGTGTAAGACAACTTTATTGAGTCTATGCATACTTGATAAAAGCCTTATTTGAACACCTTCAATCTCTTCGAATGCAAATAATCTGTTTAAAGTAAAAATAGGCGTAAATGATCTGTTTGGTTCATTGTGTAGCTCTTAGAGTTCATTGCTTGATCCTGAGCTTACCGTGCATTCACTTTGACATGTATTAGACTTAAAGTTGAATTTTAAGTCTAAATTATATACTTTATTAATCTGCACACTAAGTAAATGTATTAGTAAAATAACATAAGATTTAGTTATCATTAAAATCAACATGGGGACCAACCTTAAGTCAACACTCTTTTGTTTCTATCAAAATGGTCTTCAAAAACTACTTATCAGTATTGATTTTCATAGTTCACTCTCTTGAGTTAGTGGTTGTAATGGTTCTAAGGCAATTCTCTTTTGAGTAGTTTCTAAATACCAACCATATGAACCCTATACTCACTTGAGTGGTTCATTGAAATGATTTTCAAAAACTACAACTCTTTTGAGTTGGTTTTCATCAAGTTTTTCACATAAAATGATAAAGTTTTTCAAATGAAATAATAGTTTTTTTACGCGAAATCATGCTTTTCAAAACCACTTTCCAAAGTTCCTAGTTCAAAACCACATTTCTAAAATCACTAGGACAAAACCGTAGTTCGAAACTGCTTTTCCACTTTTCCTAAACCACTAGCACAAAACCCTAGTTTTAAACCACTAGGACAAAACTCTAATTTAAAACCACCTTTCAAAACCTTAAGTTAACCAAATTTTAGTTGTCTAACCCTAGGTCGTCCAAACCCTAGGTCACCTTAACTATAGGTTAACTTAACCTTAGTTAGTAACTCTAGTCCATCTAACCGTATGTTAACCTAATCCAACCTAAGTAAGTTAACCCTAGTCCATCTACTCCTATGTTAACCTAACCCAACCCAAGTTAGTTAACCATATTCTTTTCATAACACATCATGCGAAGGATTGATAACACACCTTGATCATGCACAATTTGGGTCACATTACAAAACAAATCACAAACAAATAAAAATAAACCTAAATAGTAATAAAAATCGTCTATAATATGAATTGCATAAGGTATTAAATATAATATTTTTTAAATTAGAGGAGGCCATTTTAATATATTAAATTTTTTTTTACTTTAATTTATACTACATCTAATGAGGTTTTTTGGACCTTTGGGGGGGCCATGGACACCCTTGGTCTAATGGTACTCTGATGAAGCCTCAAGCTCTCCATCTCTCAGCTTCATGATGTGCCCTTTTCTCTAGGAGTGCTTTTTATTTTTGTTGTTAGTGCCATTACCTTCTCATCTAGTTAATTTAATTAAGCAACAACATTAGTCATGAATATACAAGAGTGACCTACCTTCACACCCTTTTATGGCCAAATAAAAATGAGTTTGAAACTTATAAATATATTAAAAATACAACTTATAATAGTTCTTATATATAAATTTTCTTATATATATATTTTTGTTATTAGAACAAAGAAAATGTTTTCAACATATCTAACTTATTTAGGATGATATATCAACACAGGTTTACTCCTAGTGTATCTATCTATATTATAGATTATAGCAAAATGCTGTTAGGTCATTGAATTTAAAAGTCTTGATTTTTTCTCAAATTTTTTAATTTTAAAAAATAAAAAAATACACATATCATGAACTCGTTGATCATTTAATTAATATGATAACATTTTTTAACATACAATTTTTTCATTATAGAAACTTTGAACATTCAAGTACTATTCAAAATTTACATAAATGTGTTATTATTGATTTTTTAAAATCAATATAGGAACCAAATCTAATAGTCTTTCTAAATTCCTAAAATATGATGTCTTTTTCCAAAACATTCTATTTTCTTTATAATTTGTTTTTTCCTGAATTTATATTTATTTACATTTAAATTTTTTGATGGATTATATTTAGTCAACCTATACTATATATTATAGCAATATGTTGGGTTTTTAAAGTTGAAAAACTCGATCCAATTTTCTTACTTTTTTAATTTTTAAGTATAAATATTACAAGTGTTACAATAGTATTGGTCTAACTAGAAATTTTATTTTTCATTCATGAAAAGTAAATTTTTACCAAAACATAGTTGATTGTCCTATTATTAGATTTTTTTTTACATCAATTTAAAAAATACTAGTATTCTATTTTAAATTTTCTTACAATTCTTCTTTTATAATTTTAGAAAGATCTTCTGTGAAATTTTCGATTTGAATCTATATAATTTATCTTGTTAGGAGGTCTATGAATTGAAAGTTTCAATCCACTCTTTTCAAAATTTTAATTTTTAAAAATATAAAATACATGTGTCACACTATTTTGTTTACTTCTTCTAAATTTTGTAAAACCAATCAATCAATTGATATAGTAGGATTGTCAAATTTCCTTTAATTATGAAATTTTCTTAAAATTTTTTTCTTAAATTTTTAAAATAGAAAGGACACATGTTGTTAACTTTTTTTTTTTTTAAAAAAATATAATTTGAATAAAATAAAATGAATAGACCTATAATGAAACTATTTATTCTTTTATTCTTATTTTTTTCTCAAATGAAATGTACAAATATAGGTGACAATATTCCAAGTGAGCCACATGTTAAAATTTACACATTTTCATGTGTCTATTAAAATTATATATCATTTTTATTTCTTTCTTTGTGTCAAGTTTTTACACATGAATAATTTCATATATCGTCATATGCCCAAATGATAGGAAGCTCCTACTATCCTATCTAAAAGAAGCTTTGGGAATAATATTTTTTGAATATGTATATAAAACTAAAGTAGATGTAATAATATAATTAAAATCTATTCATTTATGATTGGATCATGTTATAACTATAATTTTTAAATGTGGCATGTATAACTCAATTAATTGCTTTTATTTGTAACATTTAATGTGGCCGACCATTGAATTAAAATCTATTCATGTAAAAATGCACATTCACAATGTTAAATGTACCATAAGACTAACAGACTCAATCTCACTAAATCATTCATTACATTTGTAAATCTTACAAAAAATTAAATGCCAACATGTTTTAAGTAAAAAGTTTATTTTTAAACAATCTTTTTTTCTCATTCCTGTGCATAGCATGGGTTTACTTTTAATATATATATTTATATATTATCCACAAATGTAATGGGAGGCTCTTAGGCTTCCAAAATTCAATTTCTATTTTTCTAAACATTCTAAAAAACTAAGATGTCATGTGGCACACCTAACTCTTTCAATCAATCAAGCTCTTCTCTCTCTCTCTCTCTCTCTCTCTCTCTCTCTCTCTCTCTCACATAAAGGGAAAAAGATCAAAAAATAATTAAACAAAAAAATTAATCATAAGAAATAATCAAAGGGATTAAATTCTGACAAGAAAACACAAAAATTAACTAAGAAAAAAAAATCTATGGAGAAAAAAGAAAAAAGACAAAATCTATAAATTTACTTGTTGAAGAAAAAACAATCAAACTTAATTACATGTTGTCCATCCCTCCCTCCCTCCTTCCCTATCCTAAATAAACAAGTAAAAAAAAACCATAATGATAGCCAAGAGATTAAAAACCCTACTAAATCTATATTATTATAAATAGCAAAACATTGTACGGTACTTGAACTTGGAACTTATAATGCTTTTTTCTCATAATTTTGAATTTATTAATCATAAAAATACATATGTCCATGTGCTATTGGATCTTGGAACTTCTAATACTTTTTTCTCATAATTTTGAATTTATTAATCATAAAAATACATATGTCCATATGCAATTGGATGAATATTTAATTCCAACAAATTATGGATAGTGATATAAGATAAAAGTTTAAACCTAACAAATTTTATCCTTTATGCTCTGTGTGTTATAACTTTATTGGTCACAATATGCCAGTGTCTTTTAAATATTATACTATTAAGTGGTGTCTTAATTTCATTAGGTCTTTATAATAAATTTACACTCTTCTACTATGTTAATCTAAAATTTGACTGTCTTTACATAATCTTTAACCATAAATTTTGTTTTTCATTAATTCAAAATTTGAAATTTAAATTTAAACTCTAATGTTATCCTAACATAAATCTCGGCAACTTTTACCTAATCCTAACCCCAATCCTTTTTTCTATTATAACGATCTTAACTCTAATCTTAATAAATATGCTCTTTCCACCATTTCTAAACTTAAATGCGATAAAAAAAATTATAAAATTAAACATTATTCTTTTCATTTCAAATATTAGATGCAGAAATATACATCCAAGCATATATTTAGATGCTATATATCAATATAAGTAAATGGATAAGATAACATGCTAATTAGATATTTGAACTTTGTTGTTTAAATTAACTTTATCATATTGTTGGACATCCTCCCTATAAATAAGAGATATGAGTTTGTGAACTTCTCCAACTTTTGAAAGAAAGAATTTTTTTAACTCTAAATTTGAAGAGTTTTTATAATTTATTTTACCAAATACATTGGGTTTTTTTCTTCTTCGGTTTGTTTTGTTTCAATCAATTTGAACTGGACAAGTTATTTTTGTGGGATCTGATAGTGCTTCTTTTTATTTGTTTTAATTTTTCTATTCCAATTAATTATAAGTAATTTGATTATTTTTCTTTAGATGAATTTGATATAAATGCAAACTTATTATGAGCTCCCATCTTTCATCACTTTTAATTTCATGTTTTGCCTCATCATTAGAAGCTGAAACCATGACTATGTTTCTCATTGTTTCTCTAATAGGCATTGATATTCTATATATAGTATCCAGAGTTTCATGAATTCTAAACATTTATTTTAATCAAGGAAAATTGAACTAAGGTAATAGTAATAAAAATAAGGTTCAAATGATAATTACTAATATAGCTTTCCTCAAAATTTTTAGTAATACAGTTTTCCTAAAAATATTTCGTGCATAGCACGAGATTATTGCTAGTCTATACTATTATAAATAGCAAAATATTGTGAGGTATTTGAGGCAGAAACTTTCAATATATTTTTCTCAATTTTTTAAAATATTAAATTTCAATTAATAACATGTCACCTTCTATATAGTAATCTGATTGGTTAAATTTTATCACTTGAAGTTGTATAGATAAAATTAAACAATTAAATTTGAAAATTTGAAATTCCCTTTTAAGTTAGGACTAATATGAGATTGTTGGTCGCAGTAAGGAAATCTTATCCTTATCAACTGGATGAAAGCGTTTAAACCAATGGATAATAAACAAATATGGATTAATCTTGTGATGAATTTTAAATTTAATGAAAAATTAAATGACGTTATGATCAATTAGATTACAACACCTAATGACATGCATGATTATCAATATTTCAAAAATCTAAAACTTTAAGAATAATGAATTTTGAAATTTTAATTAATAACATGTCAGCTTCTGTGTAGTAATTTGATTGGTCGATTTTTATTATATATTAATTTTTTTGGTCACTACAAATATCACAACTTTAAAATATCTCTTATCAACAATTATGATATCAAGTGAAAATCAATAGAACTTTAAATTTCAAATATTCACTACAAACTAATCTTATCATCAATTTTAATATCAAGCGTTAAATCTACAGAATTTTAAATTTCAAATATGATATCCACTACACTATCAACCATCAACCAACTCAATTTTAATTTTCAAATATCAAATCAATTTTAAATTTCAAACATGTTATCAGGGTTTCAAACATTTGACCTTATCACTAATTTACTAGAGTATCATTATCTTTATACTTACCTACACTATTAGAACTCTAGAATCAGAACACTTTTCCTTCACGTATTCCATCTTAGGCTAACAACAAACTCATTAGATTACTTCTCTGATATTTTCTTCCACGACTAGCAGTACTATGGAAGGTAAGTTCATCACTTATTGTAATTAATTATGTGTTTTTAATGTGTACTTTAAATGCTACTATGCAATATTTTTTGAAGTAGTATTTTAAAATTTTCACCGTGCTTTTTAGTTTTTACTTTTACCAATCAGTCAACTGGGTCATCCATAATTGGGTCTCTCGTGACACACTATCAACACTTGCATTTCTCTCCTCCATCTCTACATCATCTCCCCTTCAGGTCCTCCTAATTGCTTCCTTATTTATTTTCCTTATATATTTGTGTTTAATATTATATATATATATATGTATGTATGTATCTATATTCACTCACATGTGCTTCTGGTGAACTTTTGATTTATTTCGGTATGGGTCAATTAATGTTTTTGGCTAATAGTTGGTATAAGTGAGATTTTCTGAGAAGGCTGAGTCGAACTCTCAAGCCCACGTTGATGAGTCTAAACTCTCTGCAAAAAAGGAAGGTTAAAATGGGTCGACCCTTGCTGGGCCGACCACAGCCGATGATTAAGTTAGCAAGCTTAATCGAGATTAGAACAAATAAAAGTTATGTATATTTGGAGTTAGTTGTCCATACTTGGCTCTCGATATCTTGGGTATTTATAGTGTGATCGATGGAGTGTTTTTGCCCTTGGCCTACAAGCAGGTTATCATGGCCTGTTGGGTAGGTATCATCATTCGGTGCCGTCTGACTGCATGCAGGGCCTAGCTTACCGTCGCTGAAGAATAGTGAACGTTTAGGTTGACGTCGAGTGGGGAGCCGCTGGCGCATTTAATGCAGGTCAATTCCGCATTTAATGCTCTGAAACCGCTAGCGGTTTGAGCTCACTGCTCACGGTTTGGGCCAAGGTTGGCATGAGGTCAGAGGCTTGGGCCGGGGTCCCTTCAATACTGAATTTGGGCCGCCAAGCAACCCAATTTTAACTCATGTAGTTTGGGCCTAACCACATGGGTTGGGCCGTATGCTTTTGCCTCACAATTGCCTCCCAGCCTTTGCGTCGTTTTGAATTCCTAAATGGCCAAGAGCTGTAATGGATAATTGTGGCATCTTTTCAAGTGTGCGACCATTTCTACAGTTACTTGGCCATGCGGATGGCGGGGATTTTATAAGCTCCATTGATGGGGTGCCATCGAATCGACGACCGATGTGACGTTTCAGCAGAGCAACATAATTGTTGCCGTTTTCTCACGCACAAACTGATGGGTTAGAAGTATATAAAAGGGTGACGCCCTGTCTGGTAAAAGGCACTTGGTTTTTCTTCGTCTTTCTGTCTAGTGTGTGCGTCGCCAGTTTCGACTTCCAACACTGTAAGTCTTCCTTAGCCCACATTTCTTTTGCTCTTCTCCTCATTTTCCTTCTTATCTTCGACGGTTGTCTCTTGATGGCATCTCGTCTTAGAAAAATGTTAGAGGGTCCGGTGGCCATTGCCACCTTTAGGGCTAGGTTCGAGATCCCAGACGAGATCGGCTTACAACTAGTCGATCTCAAGGATAACCATATGGAGGAAACTAAAAAGGGTGTACCATTCTTGCTTACTGCCATTGTAGACGGGGGCCTTAGGTTTTCCCTTCATCCCTTACTCCAGAAGTTCATAGTGAAGAATAAGCTATCGCCTTCCCAGCTGTCGTCGAATATTTGTAGAATCATCTTTGACATGCTTGAAATCAATCGACGCCTGGGAGTGAACCTAAGGCTTGCCAAACTTGACTATTGCTATACCCTCTGTAAGGTCGGGGGGAGCTCCAAAGTATATCTGCGGGTCATAGATGCGTCCAAGGAGTTAGTAAAGTGTCTACCCTCCTCCGGCAAAGGCGTTGATGACGTTAGGGTTTGGGTAATTGGGCCCTAGGAGTTTGGCAACATTCTTGAGGGAGAAAGATCGGCTTTCCGATGCTCTAGAGTTTCCCTAAGAATAGGTTTGTTGCCGACTGTCGCGCCCAAATTTTTCGCATTCGAGGAATACATATACAAGCGGAAAAAACACTGTACTCTCTCGTTAGAACTACTCTCCTAGAAAAATGAGTGCGACTAGGTTTGAATTGAAAATTGATTTGAATAAAGGGCTTTTGAAAAAAGTTTGGAGTCGCCACCTAACTTGATTAAGGTGAGTTAGGTCACCTAAAAACAAAGCATAATCTGAAAACTACACTTAGGATTTTTGAAAACGATTTTGAAAATATCTCCTCAAGAGAGGGTTTTTAAAAAAACAGGTTGTTTGGCAACCTTTAGAAAACACGTAAGCCCTTTTTTGAAAATAACTTTGTTTTGGTCTTTCGAAAACAGTGATCTAGGTTCGGAGGTTGGTTACGTGTAGGGAAGACGTGCTAAGCCATCACCCTACCCCGCCCTTTCGGTACCTACATGTCAATCTACCCTAGATTCACCTATGAGAGTCTTCAACTAACTATTGTTCAATCCTATCCACTTTAAAAAGGAATTTTTGAAAAGAAACTATCATGATGTATGATATGCAAGTGCAAGAAAAGAGAATTAAAAAATAGATTTGGAAAGAAATTGATTTGATTTGAAAAGGAAGAGATAGAAGTTTGAATTTGGAAAGAAGGTTTTGGAAATTGAAAATAGAGATTTGGAAGTAGAAATTTGAAATTGGAAGTTTGAAAATAGATGGGAGATTTGGAAAGATTTTGTGGAAATAGAAACTTGAAAAATGTTGTGACCGCACCCATGAGGGTTGCCTACGTATCATTTTGGAAGAATCAGGTCAGTCGTAGTTCGGACAAGAGTCCGATTGAAAATAGAAGAGTTGATTTGGAAAAGAGTTGAAATTGGAATTTAGATTGGAATTGGAAGAGTAGGGAAATTTGGACTTCTATTGGAAGATTTGAAAAGATTGGTTTTAGGAAACCTAAACTTAGGAACTTAGAAAAGAAAGATTGGATTTGATTTGGAAAGATTTTAGAAAAGAATTGACTTGAATATTCGACTTGGAAGATTAGGAAACTTGGAATTAGGAAAGATGTTGATTTAGGAAAATTTCAACTTAGGAAAATTTTAGGTTTAGGAAAGTTTTCACATCAGGAAAGTTACAACTTAGGAAAGTTTTGGAATCAGGAAAGTTTCAAATTAAGAAACTTTTATTTTAAGAAAGGTTTTGAAATAGAAAAGTGTTGAATTTAGAAATGTTTTGAATTAGGAAAAGTTTAGTTTAAGAAAGGTTTAGAATTTGTAAAATTTCAACTTAAGAAAGTTTTGAATTTGGAAAGCTTAGAATTTTAGAAAGATTTGAATTTGGAAAGCTTTAGAATTTTTAGAAGATTCAAAGTTTGAGTTTTCGAAAGATTTGAAAATCTAGATTTGGGAGTTAAAGTTTGGAAAGGATGTGGAATTAAGAAAGGTTGGAATGAGGAAAGGTTTAGACTTTAAAAGATTTGAAGCTTAGGAAAGTTTAGAACTTAGAAAATTTTGGAGTTAGAAAGTTTCGAATTTAGAAAGTTTAGGATTTAGAAAGTTTAATATTTAGAAAGTTTTAGAATTTAAACTTTAGAAAATTTTAAGATTAGGAAAGGTTTGAGTTTAGGAAAGATTTGAAAACTTAGATTTGGAAAGTTAAGATTTGAAAAGGGGTAGAATTAGAAAAAGGTTGAATTAGGAAAGATTTGAAAATTGAATTTTAGAATTTAGGAAAGATTTTTATGTTCAAGTTTTGGAAACTTAAGATTTAGGAAAGTAGAAGATTAGGAAGGAGTTGAATTAGGAAATATTTGAATTAGGAAGGGATTGGATTTTGTTTCTAAAAGAGAAAATTTGATTTTGTTTTAAAAAACGGAGGATTGGATCTAGTTTCCTAAACGGGAGATTGAATTTGATTTTCTAGAGGGAAGATTTGATTTGACAAAGATTTGAAAAATAAAGTTTTAGAAACCCTAGATTTGGAAGTGTATAGTTTTGACGTAGAAAATAGGTTTTGAAAATATGTATAATTTTGATGTAGAAAACAAGAGATTTTGGAAACCTAGGTTTTAAGGCAAGTTTGAAGACCATGTTTTTGGAAAGAAAATTAGGGTCTCCTAATCGTGGCTGTAGGGCTTGACTTGGGCTCTAAGGAAAGGGATTTTTGGAAAGTGTATTTTTTTGAAAACAAGTTTTTGGAAGGAAATCCTAGAGAAGAGTTTCTAGAAGATGAGTTTTAAAAAGAAAGCTTTTGGAAAGAGATTTTGAAAGAAGCTTTATGGAAAGAGTTTTTAGGAAAGTAAATTTTGAGAAAGGCGTTATCTAGGAAGGAAACTTAGGGAGTGTTTTTAGGAAAGGAATTTTGAGGAGAATGTTTTGGAAAGGAGTTTAAAAATAAATTTTTGAAGAGAGCTTTTGAAAACAATTTTGGGAGGAAGAATTTTTGGAAAGCATGTTAAAAGAGAGACTTTTGAAAGTAGAGTTTTTTGAAAAGTATGAAAACGTTTCACTTTCCTAAAGCGATTCTAACCATAAGAAGGCTAGAACCACTTTAAGAAAGTGGTTTTGAAAATAACAAGGAGTTGAAAATATGGACCATGTTGGTCACTTTAAATATAACACTTTCCTAAAGCAACCCTAGCCATGGTAAGGCTAGAATCACCCTAGGATTATAATTTTGAAAAAGAAAATTTTGATATAATTTTCAAAACAAGTTTGAAAACGATTTTGAAAACGACTTTTAGAAGAATGTAAGAATCATGATATGCACAATGCAAATTTGGGGTCCTGAACATACAAGGTTAATGCTTCACCACGTAATCAAGGGGGTCGAACCCATGTGGTCTCTGGTCAGACTAAAAGAAAGCCCCCGACACAGTGACCCTCCAATAGTCTAATTCTACACTTGGATCGGGAGTCCCCTTGTTTCAAGCATGCAAAAAAAGAGAAGGGGGGGGGGGGAGAAAGAGAGGGGGGATTAAAATAGAGAAAACCCAAGTGGGTTAGGAGAGAGAAGAGAGAGGGGGAAAGTGTGGAAATTTAAATAAGAAGCCTACCTTGTGTCTTCTTTATTTTGCTTAACTTTGCGCCCTTTGCTTTGCTTGTCTTGCTTCAATCTTCAAGAGTTCATCTTCAATCTTCAAACCTTCAGATTGTAGCCCTTCAAATCTTCAAAGGAGGGTTAGAGGCTAGTGTATAAGTGTATGAGAGTGTATAGGAGTGTATAGGAGGTTAGGGTTTAGCTAGGGTTTGGAAAACCTAGAGAAGCTAGGGTTTTGGGAGTGTACGAACTCTGTATATTGAGAATTAGGATTTTTAGATTGAGTTTGCATACCTCTTTCACGCTGGAAGAGGCTCTGTATTTATAGAGATGGGATAGACCTGGCGCCAGGCCAAACTTCCTCGTGGCGCCATTAGGAGTGGCGCTAGGCCATTTCTTGGCTTGGCGCCATTGCTAGTGGCGCCAGCCAGTTAGGAAAGTTTTAAGATCGGCAAGCAACGTATCTTTGGAAGATTTGGGCGCTTGTACTAGTGACTACCATGCAATTTTTAGCTTGGCTTCATTAGGAATGACTCTGGAAAGTCTGGGGATGAATTGAAGAGGCCAGGAATGACCCGGAGAGCCGAAAAAGAGCAAGAATACTTAGAATGGTGTCCCAGAGGTATTGGACTTGAAAAATAAGGATAGGATGTGTCGGAAGGATTGACCAGGCCGTTAGAGGCAAAACAATCAATCAAGCCGAAAAGTTGCCGGGACGGACCCAGAATGTCCTGAAAAAAGACTCGAGATTTGGAAACATTATTCAGAATGTTCCCAAAGGCTTGCCGGTTTGATACCCAGAGCCGGTGTGGTTGGAAAAGGCTACCGGCCCTCTAGGGGCAAAACGGTCATTTTGCACTAGGTCTAAGCACCAAGATGCTCTAAAATTTTGAATTTCTTTAATCTCTCTCCTCCTCTTAGTTGATATATATGCATATATACATACATGCGAGCATCTTGGTGCTTAGACACCATGAAATCGCTTAGCATGCGCCAGGTGTCCTAGGGACTACAAGATCCTCTCTGCACGGCTCTGTTTTGCCAGGCCAAACGTGGCCACGTGGCACTGTACCACGAGTTCCTCATGGTACTGCACATGTACATAATGGCATATCTCACATTCTAGCCAACCGATCCATGACATATCTTAATCCCAATACAATGGGGACCACCAGTAACCATTACCACGATCACTGCCTTGGTCCTTCCCTTGATTCACAGGGAGAGACCTCACTAGGCCTGCCACGTGGCCTCATAGTAACCCCCCTCGGAATCTCTTAGGGAGGTTGATTCTCTCTCCCACTTCCTTGACTATTAGGTATCAAAGGGGAGTTTAGTGTGGGCCCGTGTTCATGGAGGGGTGATGGACTGTCAAACTCTCTTTTTTTGGGTTGGGGTAGGAAAGCCTGTTGATTCTCAGTTTTTCCTTCATCTAGAGGCCTATTCCATTGATCGATCTCTGGCATTAGGGGAATGCACTTCAGCACCAGCCCAATTATCCATGGACTAAAATGACGGTCTTACTCCAGAAACACCTTTGGACTAGCTCGCAGGACCATTGAAACATGGTTGACCAAACATTTTTCCCTTTACACATGGAAGGCACACGCTCCAGGGCTTGCACGTTCATAATTTTTTAGTCACTTGAAGGGTTCTCGACCTTTATCTTTTCTGCACCCATTACAATAACCCACTTTGTGATTTTTAATGGACGTGATTACCCTTTAAACACTACGTGCCTGTATACACTTTTTTTTTTTTTGAGGTTGGGTGGCGGCGCTCATGGGAAGAAGAGGGAAGAAGGCAGAAAGCTAACAAGGAAAACACAGGCTACTAGCCTAAATAAAATGATGGAAAGGTTTTTGCATCATATTTTGGAAAACAGCTGCTCAAAACTTCGCAAAGCAATGTTATTAGCAGAGAAAGCGCACAAGTCTCTTCACATGCTTATAATGGAAAAAATTCAATTGATAGATAGCACTCATGGCTTTAAGATACTACCGGTGTTCTAATTTTACCCTCAGTATACTGGACGGGCATCCATTGTAAAGCTTGAATCTTAACGACAGTAGTACATACTACCTACTTACTGCATATTTATCGCTCATGGTACTTTTAACAAGTTTCTTATATATGAAAGTCATCTAAGGTCGTCCAAAGTAATTTAATTTTCAGTAAGAAAATAAATAGCTATGGTTTCTGTAACTCCACAGCTCTAAATTCAAGGGACTATTCTAATGGTTATATAAGGGTCTCTTGTCATTGTTCCTTGTGAATATTCAAACGCCTATTAGGGTGGTAGTGTTAGCAAATATTCAGGTTAAGGTTAAGGTTTTTCCTTCATGAATGCCAAGGTGTGTGTGAGAGAGACTTAAAAGATTAATTCAATCAACTTTAACCAGTTAGTTGGATTGAGACTAAAGAAAGAGATGGGAGACTTTCTGTTGAACATACTGAAAATTATGTATATGGGTAAGTTTGTCCACTAACAATAAAAAAGTGGCTTAGGAAACCATATTGGTGATCTTGTAAATTTTCATATTATTTTTGTAAAATCTCCATATTTTAATATTTTTTTAGTAAAAATCCCTAATATGATTTTAGATACAGAGTCCTATCTAATTAAAACCCTACAAATTATAATATTACAATATAGATAAAATATTCATAACATTTTCTCTTCATTTTATAAATTTTTTAAAAAGTAAATAAATAGTATTGAATATGATGCACGTAGAAAAACTTATATATATTATAAAAAAATATTACAAACAAGAGCATAACTATGCAGGTTTGGAATTGAATTATTTTAAGTTATAGTTATTAAGTTTTTAAATATTATATTTTTTGTCAATATTTGTTAATTCATAATTTATATTATATGTTTATTCCTTGACCAATTTTTCTACATATATGTTTAGCTTCTTTACTTTTTATACGTGCATTGCAGGGTTACACTATTTGTATACACTAATTTCTCTATTATTTTATCTTTCTTCTCATGAGTAACGTATGGAAGTAAAATCTTTGTGAGAAGTCACCAAAAATTATTGAGGCTATGGACTCCACTCACCCTCAACTTTCCTAAAGCTTTACCCTCCAATTATCCCCACAAAAAAAAAAAAAAAAATATCAGAAGCTATGCTCTCTGTATCTGGTTTGTCTTAAAAATGTTATGTACGTAGCAGATATGTATTAAGTGAGAAAGTACAGCTTTCTAACTTGAAGTTCTTCGAAAGGAGCTACCACCAGTATACAATAAACAAGATCCAATGATGTTCACATAAGCCAGCATCCAAGCTAGTGCCCACCAATGTCACCTTCATGAAAACACAACAGACACTCACCCATTTGTCTACACCTCTGATGAAGCTCGGGCTCTCCTCCTCTTAGCTTCGCGACGTCGTTCCTTTTTCTGCACGAGTTCCTTCAATTGTTTCGTTAGTGCCTCTATCATTTCCTCTGGTTCGGATGAGCCTACAGAATCATTCTCATCGCCTCCTTCTGAGAAATCGGCGGAATCATTCTCGTGGCCTCGTTTGGGTGAGTCTACAGAATCAATTTTGTGGTCTTGTTTGGACGAGCCTCCAGAATCAATCTCGTGGTCTGCTTCTTCCCCTTCCTTCCCCCTGGTAGCATCCTTCCTTGGATCCTTGTCTGTCTCTTCATCGCTAAAACAATGTTGAAAGACGTCAAAACCCGCATTCAGAAGTTGCTGGACCACCAATGACTCTTCCCCAGGTGAAATAACCTTCAGGCAAGCAATATTGATAGAGTACCAATTAGGAAATTATGTTCTAGAGTGATCATCCACCAGCACACAATCAACTTTAGATTATGATAACTAATGTGATTATTTTTAGACTTCTGTTCATAGTGTATGTCAAACAATTTGATTGAATTTAGTTCAAATCCCGCGATTCAGATCTTCTGTACTTACAATCTTCCACTTAAGTTTCAGGACTTCACTTTTAGTTTTTATCAAACTATCCCCGAGTTTCAAGATCAAAAGAAAAACAAATCAACAAATAGACAAATCTGTGTGTTTAATGTCGCTACAAATTGTAAAATTATGCATACCTCATTAGAGATTCCACATTTAATGTCAGCTACAAACTCACATTGAGCACAGGAATAAAAAGAGTGCTTGGGATTTCTTTCTTTTTCACAAGCGTTGCAGTAGTACTTATAATAGTCGTCCACTGGAAGAGGATCAATGAGAGTGAGCCAATGTCTGTGGGTTTTGACTTTTACAGTATGTGGTAAGGTTGGAATACATTTGAGATGGAGATTCAGATCGCACAAGACACAGCGCAAGAAGGACCTGCGACAGGGGAAGTTGCACCTACGACACTTGAAGCTCATGTTTGGCTTCACGACAGCAAGGGGGTGTTCATGACGCTCATACTTTACGGTGGGAAGCGAGGCACATTTAAGGCCCATGTGGAACTGACACTCGGCACAGTGGTAAACGAAGCTTGAGTGCTTCTTGCCACAGGCATTGCATAAGTCAGAGTGCGCCCCCCGACAGGCTAAGCAGATGGAACCATTCCCATTCCCATGAGGAGTAGTGGTAGGGAGGAAAGTGAGAGGGTGTTGATGGAATGGGTGTTTGTACTCTTCTGGCAATTCGGTACATGATTGGCATAGGAAGAAAAGGCATTGTGGGCAAACGTAGCCTGAGCCCCCCAGGATGCCTTCACATCCAGGGCAGATCATTTCACGAGTGTTCCCATCAAATGGGATCAAGGGATGGCTCCCGTGGCTAGGATGTTGTATCTGGCGCTCAAATTGTTCATTGCCGATGGTGGGCAGTAGCATAGCACATATGACATGAATGGCAAAATTACAGCTCGAACAGTGGAGGACAAAGCCTTCGTAACATTTTTCACCACAGGCACTGCACTCGTGAAATAACGGAGGCCAACCGTCAGAAGAGTCAAAATGAATTAATCCTGGAGCGAGCGTAAGATCGTGTAGTGGGTGAAAAGGATGATGATGTTGAATCGCTCTGCTTGTAAACTCAGCACATGAATTATGGATTAAGTATTTGCAAATGAAACAAACATATACAGAACCATCAATTTTTGTCACAGCCAACGAGCACACAGAGCATGCAATATTGTAGATGTCCTCAAAATACGGAATTGAGGTCAAGGGATGCTTGTGGGAAACGTGTTCAATCAGTTGCTCCTGCCTTTCCTCGTTTATGGTTACCTTCAACCAAGGCCAAATAATGTCTAGCCTGAAACCACACCGACCACAGCCATAGATGAGGCCACTGCTAGGTGGAAACATCTCGCAAGTAGTGCAATAGTTCTTATAACCAGCATGAACTTCGGGAATGTGATGTCGGATCTGTTGCAGCAACTCAGCGCATGATTTGTGGATGAAGAATTGGCATCCGAAGCAAACATATATCAAACCATTGATGGGCTTGTTACAGCTAAAGCACTTAATTTTAAACTCGTACTCGTAACAGGTGACCGGTATCAATGGATGCTGGTGGGAGAAGAGTTCTATCTGCTGCTCCTGATTTTCTTCACTTGTGGATGGCCTCAAACTTGCGCAAACGACATCCAGCTTAAAGTCACATTCGGGACAGCAGAACACGAACCCGGAGCACAAAACCCGGCATGCCCCGCAGTCGAATTTTTCCAAACGGTGAGGTTGTCTTCCAATGGTGAGACGGCGGTGTAGTGGGTGAAACGGGTGATCATCCAGTTGTTGTGGAAGTTCACTGCAGGACTTGTGGATGAAGTATTTACAGCTCTCACAAGAATAGACTGGACCACCGGAGATGGGTTGCCTGCAACCAGAGCAGATAACTTCATTATTCATCCCATCGGAGAGAGCCAAAGGATGCCTGTGGCTGAAATGGGTAATCTCCATTTGTGTGGGTGTACTGGTGGTCTACGCGTAATATGGCAAAAACCAAAAAGATCTTTGATTGTTCTTGTTTACGCACAGCCTCTTTTCTTCCCAAAAGAATTAAACTCGCTCTCATGAATTTATGATGACATGTGTTCATTTTTTTCCGCTTCCTTTCACTTTTTTTTTTTTTTTCAAACAAGGTGTTCAGGTCAGTTTGCTTGAATTTCAATTAATTTCGAATCATGTGCAATCATCTCATTTCATAAAAATTAGGTAATTAATGGGTCAAAAATCCAAATAGTTGATAGCACTTATGTTTCAAATATAAGATCTTAGAGAAAACAAATCTTTATACTCCAAAACTTGACCACTAGGCCAATCTCTAGATGTTTTTCCTTCTTTTTGTTATTTCTTCTTAATATTTTTGTTTTAGTAATTCACTGTGAGGTAGTTGGCTACCTGTGATAAGGTTTGGAGGCTTTATTCCTATTTTTTGTAATTTAAATAATAGATGGAACACGGGAGAAAAAAATTTGGAAAAACATTGTTCGAATTATAAAAGTATAAAACTCATAAATTAACTTATATATATAATCCATCTTATTTATTCTTCTTGGTTTTAAAAGAAAAATCCAACAACGAATATTTCAAAATTATGTCGATTTATCAGGATTGAAGCAACTTGCAGTGTGAAATCAATGGACCAAGTCAATGGCCGTGAACGCATCACAAGAAGAAAACTTTTCTCTCCTTTGTTTAATCATGTGCTTTATTCTTTTGTTTATGATTTCTAAGGAGTCGCATCTTCTCTTGATTTTAAAACTGAAGTTGCCATCTAACGCTGCTGTTGTTATTGCTTTAAAAAATTTTAGTCAACCAAAATATAATATCGAGAAGGTAATATTATACAATTAAAAAATTTATATAAAAATTTTGTTCATAGCATAGTTAAATGTGAGTTTTTTTTCTTTAAAAAATTACACTTATAAGGATAATCCTTAAATATGAAATCTACTATACTAATTTTTTAAAAGAATAATATTTTCTTATTAAGCAACCAAAAAAGGAAAAAAGTATAGTTCCAATAATGAAAGGAAAACAATGGACCAAGTCAATGGAGGTGGACCCATCATATGAAATAAAACTTTCGGACATATTTATTTAATCATCTATTTTGTTTCTTTTATTTTTGGTTAATAAAAGTGGAAAAATAATATTTGAAATAATGAAAGAAAAACAAGAGAAAAAATTAGTAGAAATAAGAACCCAACGTAGAGTCACAAAAAATCGAATTCATAAGTGTGCGCGCACACATATTAAATCTATATTTTTCAAATAAAAAACTTCCACATTGAATGCTGCACAACAATGTTAATTTGTCAAGATTGAAGTAACATGCAGTGTGAAAACAAATCAGCTATTTTCTGCAGTTTTTTTTTTTGGTTTCTGAAAGGATTCACATCATCACATGATTTCATAACTAAGTGGGAATTAAAAGGATGTTCAGAAATTATAGATGGTACAATTTTAAGATTCAATAAATACTTTGAGAAATCAGACCACAAAACAAGCATGACGAGGCCTCAAGTTGGCAAAGTCATCTGTGTTTGGCAATCCTAGGTAGTCCACTTACCATCTTCTGATTGCCACACTCAATCGCAGCTTCTACCTTATTAGTTTTCACTACTGGCACAACTAAAAAAAGGGCTTTTTGCTTCAGAAGTTTTTGCGACGGCTTCCTTGCCGTGGCAAAAAATGTCTTTTGCCATGGCAAGAAGGCCGTGGCAAATATCCGTCGCAAATAGTTTTTTGCGACAACAATTTGCGACGGGAAAATTTATGGTGGCATAAAGTAGTTTTTGACTCAGGTATTTGTGACGGCAAGATAGCTGTCGCAAAACATGATTCTGGCGACGGACTTTTGCGATGGCATTGTGGCTCGTCGCAAATAGTTTTAATAAAAACGACGACATTTTGGATTTAAGCAAAAAATAACTATTTAAAACGGCGTCGTTTTGGATTGGGCGGGCTTCTTTCTTAAATTTCCCCCAAATTTCCCCCTTTCTTTCTTGAAACCCTAGCCGCACTCTCCCTTTTCCTCCTCCGCTGCACAAAGCGACAAGCTAGAATGAAGGGTATGTAAAGCAGCAAGCACCTCCTTGTCGCTGCACCTGCTTGCGCTCCACCATTGCTGCACGAAACCAGCACTTGTTTGCGCTCCACCATTGCTGCACGAAACCAGGTTAGTCCCTCTTTCTCTCTCATTATTTTATCTTACTTTGGTCTTGTATCCATGTTCAAGGTTGGTTTTAAATTTCGTAATGCCACCGGAAGAATACCCATTCTTGGACGTAAACCTCATGGTTATATATATATATGTGTGTGTGTGTGTGTCTATATGTATGTCTATGGACTATCTTAAATGTAGAACTAGTGGTCAGCCTCGTGGAATTTGATAATTAATCTTGTAGATTGATGATTTGTGTCTAAACATCTAGTCATATTGCTTGAGGATGTTAAAATATTGGGTGTCACTTAAAAATCATACAGGTTGATTAATATTGGTTCATGGGCTAGCAACACATTTCTAGATTTGCCTTGATCCTGTCTTCTTTGGCATGAGTTCTGACCATGATTAAAATTGTAATTAATGTTTGCTACTTGTTTGATTTTAAAGTGTTTCCACAATGTCGAATAGTTCTGTTAGTTTAAATTGAATTTCACAAAAATAATTTGTTTATTTTATCATTTCTTATTTGCTTCTTAATCTTATACATATAATTTTGGTGTAGCTATTTGAAACAAATAGCGAATACAGATGAGAGAGAGGGAATCAAAAGCAATAATGGCCAGAATAATTAAATCTATTTCAATTAACTGGATGAAAACTTTCATGTGTATCTATTGATTTCCTTTATCTAAAACTGGTGATTGTGATCTCTTTATCAATAAAAAAAAAAAAAGGAATAAGCAATGTTCGAGATAGATATGATAAATACATACATACATACATACATATAGAAACAGAGAATAACATGAATGAATTAGTCTGATTCAATTAAGAGCATGAAATTATTTTCCTTTTTTTCCTGCACCGTTAAATAAGATATAGGTGTAACTAAGAGGGTTTTGAGTGGGAGACCTGTCCATTGACCCTAGATATAGATAAAGACTCTTTGCTTGTAGAAACCAACACAATCCAATAAACATTATCGAAGTTTTCATGAGTCCAACTTTTAATTGCAGTTCAAATAGTGGGCAAAAACCAAAAGGGATTTGCTGAGAAAACCATTCATCCTCTTCATCACTCTCACTCGTGCACCTGATAACACCTATTCTTTTGAAAACTAGTGTCTCACTCACTAAGTGTGTATAGATGATGCAATATAGTAAAACCAACTTTTTTCATCAAACATTCAATGCTTTCTCATCCAACCTATATGCATATCAAAATCTCACCTATTAAAGGATCAACAGAAAAAGAAAGAAAAAAAAAACAATACATCAAACCAAAAGCAAATTAAAATCACAAAAAACTTGACAAAGGACTGCGATAAAAACTTGGTACATTTATGCAACAAAGGACTGCAAAAAAAAACTTAGCTGTCTTTGTCAAGGTAGATTAGGATTAAAATTTAAATGAAGTCAAGAAATGTTAAAATTCAGTAATGTGACTATAAGATCTGTTATATCAGATTGTATAGATTTCCCAATTGTGGAGAAATTGAATTTCCATGAGAATCTGGGTGGAATGAGGGGGTGGAATGAGGATGTTCAAATGGATGGATAGTGAGACAGCAAATGACACAATCAGAACTGAAAATTTTCATATCATAGAAGACTATGGTTTTGTGCAACAAAGCCAATATTATACACTTGCTCTACTTTTTTTCTTTTCTTCTTCTTTTCTCATGTGTGAATAGTTGTTGCAGTACTATGAAAAAGAGCTTTGAATTTTGCCCCACTAAAAAATATATAAAAGAAGGAAAAAGAAAAATTCCCAATTGATTCCACAGAAAGCTTGAACTTTTTAAGCTTTCATCCAGAGGAATGTTGGAACTTCACCATTTTTCACCAATGACCTTCGAAATTACATTACCTGAAGGGATATGCTATTTTTGCTGCTTCTATGTAGAATAAAGTCCTTTAGGCTTAGTCCTGGTTTAGCCAATAACATTTTTGTAGGCTATGTTTAGATGCTGCTAGCTTCACACCAAATTGTCTGTAAACTTACATAGCACTTCCTTGGACCTCTCTAGTACTTGTTTGCTTAGAGATGATGTATGCATGTGAGGGGGAGAAATTTTTTTTAGGGAGAAATTGTTTCGTAGAGGATTAATGCTAGGTGGTAGAGTTTATTACAAATTCTCCACCAAAACAGTGGTCGCGTGGGTTTAAGAGAGAGATAAGTTTAAAACCTATACTTATCCGATATAGAGAGAGAAGGAGAGACGTAATATTTTGTGGTGCATTGTAGAGATGAGAGAGAGAGCTTCAGCAGCTGAGTAGAAGAGAGGACGAAAATAGATAGAGCATTATGGGTTTCATTCTTCAAGTATGGACTTTAGATTTGGGCATTATAGTTTGTGCTGGAGTATTAATTAGATTAGTATATTTGCATATTTGCGTTTGGTTGATTTAATGAGTGATTCTTGGTTGAAATGTGTTGATGATGGTGTATGGAGAATGCGTTGAATTTTAATGAACATGCATGCCTACTTGATTTAGTTATCTGCCTCCTCTCTTTTATGGGTATCTTTGGTTTTCAGTTCTTTCAAATTGCTTGGGTGACAAATTTAGTGGACGATAGATTTGCAACTGATAATGGAGTGCCTTAACATCTCTTAACCCCCGATTGCCGCTCTCCCTTTTTGAGTCTATGTGTGCTTATCTTTCCTCCTTGTTTTTTGTTGCAATTTTGTCCTTTTCTTTCCTCTACTTCTGCAGTGTTTGCTTTGTTTTTTCTGGTTGTGGTTTTTTTTGTTCTTTTTAACTTATGCTTGCTTTTCTGCAGCAGACAAGAAATATATGGATTGGGGTGACAGCAATCTTTTCTTCTTGTTGTTGTTCTGGACATTGCACTCTCTCTTACACTCTTTCTGGCCTTGTATATTCTTTTCAGTTTAATTCTGTTTTTATTCCAAGTTCCCCTTCTCTAGCTTTTTCAAATTGCTTGTGGTCCTTAAGCCATTTTCGAAATTTGTATGTACGAAGTTTTCAATTCCTGTTTTTACTTGTGTGGCATAATTGATTATTAAACAGTCACTGTGAGCCATTGCTGTGTTTTTTTAATTGTATTTTTATGTTAAATCTATCTTGACAGCCTTACAAGCTTTTACAATTGGCAAGGGAACATATACATGCATCTAATCTGATTGTTTTTTATATGGTTCTACTTTTTGGATCAGGCTACTTTCTTTGTTGATAGTTTTGCTGTAAAGTTTGAGGCAATTGTGTTTTTGCTCCACTGCCAGCTGCCAAGTTGGAAATTTTGGTTAAACTATTGTTTTAGTGTATCCCTGTCATCAAAAATACATGATAAATTATGGTTTTGTGCTTCTTGAAGACATAGTGTGCTATAATCTACCCATTAACAAATTTATGGCTGTGCATAGGTTATTTAGGTGTTCATTCGCGAAGAGAATATGATTCTTGTTTCTGCTGCCTGTTATATGTGTTTTTCCTTTTCTCTTTTTCCTCTTTTCTGGTGCTTACTCAATATTTGAATTATGTGTTATATCTGTTTCCTCACGTTCTACCGACCCTGTAAGAACAACTTACTCCTGCATCATTGATTTTATGAGGGATATAATTGAAAGGGGAACTATCACATCAGTGGTGAAATTCGGAGGCATTTTTAATCTTTGTCATCTGGTTGCCGGTTGGTCACCTCATGTTCACATGGCATAGGTGAATGCTTGGAGGTATCGTCTAACCTCCATGGTCTGTTTGCTTCTTTGCCGTTGTACTTCTGGTATGTGATTGGGATGAATTGTAATATATTATGTCTTTTATGTTTTGTTTTATTTCATACATTTTTTTTAATATAATAACACTAAGTTTTAAACTTTAATTTCGTCGTTTTTGGGCCCAAAATCCACGAACGGTCTAGGAACGGCGTGAAACTTGGCACGTAGCACGATTTAGGCAATGATGACATGTGGGAAAAAACGGCACGGTCGCCAGATTTTCGGTTTGGGAATTATAGCATTTTTCTTAAATTAGAACATTTTTAAGTTATAAAGTTTAAGTTTTGTCATTTGGAGTCCAAAACCCACGAATGGTCTAGGAATGGCGTGAAACTTGGCACGTAGTACGGTTTAGGCAATGATGAAGTGTGGGAAAAAACGGCACAGTCGCCGGATTTCCGGTTTGAGAATTATAGCATTTTTTCTTAAATTAGAATACTTTAAGTTATAAAGTTCAAGTTTTGTCGTTTTGGAGTTCAAAATCTATGAACGGCCTAGGAATGACGTGAAACTTGGCACGTAGCACGGTTTAGGCAATGATGACGTGTGGAGACAAATGGCACGGTCGCCGGATTCCCGGTTTGGGAATTATAGTATTTTTTCTAATATAATAACACTTTAAGTTTTAAACTTTAATTTCGTCGTTTTTGGGCCCAAAATTCACGAATGGTCTAGGAACGGCGTGAAACTTGGCACATAGCATGGTTTAGGCAATGATGACGTGTGGGGACAAATGACACAGTCGCCGAATTCCCGATTTGAGAATTATAGCATTTTTTTTAATATAATAACACTTTAAGTTTTAAACTTTAATTTCGTCATTTTTGGGCCCAAAATCCACGAACGGTTTAGGAATGACGTGAAACTTGGCATGTAGCATGGTTTAGGCAATGATGACGTGTGGAGACAAATGACACGGTCACCGGGTTCCTAGTAATTATAGCATTTTTTTAAATATAATAATACTTTAAGTTTTAAACTTTAATTTCGTCGTTTTTGGGCCCAAAATCCACTAACGGTCTAGGAACGGCATGAAACTTGGCACGTAGCACGGTTTAGGCAATGATAACGTGTGGGGACAAACGGCACAGTCGCCGAATTCCCGGTTTGGGAATTATAGCATTTTTTCTAATATAATAACACTTTGGACACTTTAATATTTAAAGTTTGATTTAGTTTACACAACTTATTCAAATATTGTACTTATGATTGTAAGGTGGTATAAAAGTAAGTTTGCTTAGTGTGGGGCTTCCAAAACTCAAGGTGGCAGAGGAACTGCTTATAAGTATGGACCCATTCACAGAATTGGATGGAGAACCTTTGGGTCCAAACTTGTACAAGGTGTTTGTTCAAACTGCGAGAAAACCTAACGCTCTTTTAGAAAGACCGCGCTATGGCATTGAAACTGTGGGAGAATCGATTGACCAATACGTTGTATGGAAATCTGTTGATGTAAATTACAACTTTTTTTATATATATTTTTATGGTTTCATTAATGATATGATATTGCATATATGTTGCTTATATCAATCATGTTGGTAATTGTTTTATTTTTGTTTTTTTAGGTTATTGAAAAGGATTAGGTCTGCCATGATGATCGGGGTTGAAGGGGCTGTTAATGTTTTATTTCGTTTTGTATTTTGAATTACTAGATGTTTGGGTACACTTGGATGTTGGTGTTTCACATATTCAGAAAACTTTGTTGCATATATTAGAACTTCAATTATTATGTTGTAGAAAAACTATAATTCTAATATTTGTAATATTTTTTGTAGACATGGATTATGAAATTTGGTGAATGAATGTTTTTTTTGGTGAATGAATTAATTATATTATTTTATGTGTAAATAGAAATTTCAAGGAATTTGGTGAATGAATATTTTTCATTAATTAATTCAGTTATATTATTTCATGTGTACACAGGATTTTTAAGGAATTAAAAAAATATTAAATTTAATATAATTTATTAAATTTTTTCTGAACTTTTTGCGACGGCAGGGTATTTTTTGCCACAGCAAAAGTTGTAGCAAATGTTTGAGTATTAGTGACACATATTTGTTATGATGATTCATATGTGTCACTAATAACATGCTTTTGCGACGACATTATTTTTATTTGCGACAACATAATTTCGTCGCTAATATAATGGAATTCTGCGTCAGCCATTTGTGACGGTTGATGCCGTCGCAAATAAGGCTATTTGCGACAGCATTCGCCCGTTGCAAAAAATATGGTCTGCCACGGAGTATTTGCGACATTGATGATGCCGTCGCAAAAGGCAATCTCCCGTCACACAGACCGTCGCAAAAGACTTTTGCGGCGCCATTTAAAACGACACCCCATTTGCCGTCGTAAAGCCGTCGCAAAAGCTTTTTTGCGACGGCGTTATCTCTTTTGCGACGACATTCTCCCGTTGCAAAAACTCATTTTTTTAGTAGTGTCCATTGCTTGGAGTGCCCTGCTGCAGTTAAGGATTGATGCATAAGTCAAATATCAAATTTTTTGCATAAAAATATATTTAAAATGGATACCTTTACACAAAATACATGGACAATAAGAAAAAAATTGGAAAAACAAAAAAACTCATTGGCTATAAATAAAATATATAGGAAATCTATCTTATTTATCTTCTTGTTTTTGAAAAGCCAGATTCAACATTGAATGTTGTAAAACTATGTCAATTTGTCAAGATTGAGGCAACTTGCAGTGTGAAAACAATGGACAAAGTCAATGGAGGTGAGCCCATCACAAGAAGAAAACTTTCAATCATCTTTGTTTAATTATCTATTGTATTATTTTGTTATTTGGTTTCTGAAAGGAGTCCCATCATCTCCTGATTTAAAACTTAAAGTTGCCATCCACCAACTGTCTTCAAAATTGTTTTAAAAGCAAACCATAATATAAAAAGAAACCACTCAATCGATTACTTGTATTTGGATCAGCTTAATTTATATTCCATACTTACTTTTTGTTTTCTTTCTTTCCTACAAACTCTTAAACAATATAATAATAGACCACCAAATGAAACAAAGACAATTTGGGAAAAATAAATTCAAAAGAATGAACATTTTTTACTGGTCAATGAGGCAGCAGTTGCTTTCCAATAGCCAATAATTCAAGGTGAAGTCTATTTTTCTTTTGCAAGTAAGGTTAAGTCACCTAATAGCAATTATTAATGCAGTCTCCCTATCAGTTCTTTTTTATTTTTTTGTTCAATTTTCTTAATCTCATATGTTGCACTTGCTTAATGGGTAGTTGGGATATAATTATACAGTTAACTTAAACGTTGGAGGAGTACAATCAATAGTATAGGATGCATCCTTCCAATACAGTACAAGCCGCTCTACCATTAACAATTATAAAGTGAGAGCATTGAGAGGAACGTCAATAAAATAAATTAAATAAGGGTTAATTAGACAGACACCTTTTAATTATGACTTAGTATCACTTTATTCCCTTTAACTAAAAAATAGACGTTTTGACTCTCTTAACTATGAAATGGTGTCACTTCTCCCCTTTCATTCGTTTGTTGTTTGAAAAAATAATGAAAAACAGTCATGTGACTAAAAAATATATAAAAATGCCCTTACAGAAAGTTCGATAAAATTTTGAACAAAATTATATGAATAAATAATTTTTTTGGGTCAAAATTGATTTAAAAATTATCTACACATGCATACATAAATATGCTGAAATCATACATATATATTCAAACATATATCTATACTATTATAAAGCAAACACTTTTAGTGAGCCTCCACTTTTGTGAAACCTTCACTTTGGTGATGCTTTTCTTTAATTGATAAAAATGACCCATAATAAGAAGTTTGTCAAATTTACATTAAAAGCATGCAAGCATAATTATGTAATAATCACAAACAAATCACTTCTTTAGATTATGTAATCATCTACTACTTACTTCCTATTTTACTCTCTCACTTGCACAAACTAATCGTGTGCCCACATAGTGGGGCACCCTTCTAGTGTTTGCATATGAATAGATACTTACCTTAGTATAATAGCATTTTGGTCTAATTTTTAGTAACACAACTATTCTCCATTATTATCTCAAATGACCACTTGACCGAGGGGGAGAAGTTATATGTATCGACCTTTGCAATGCTTATCCAAGAGTAAGCAGTCGTCAAGTATAACTCGGTAAGTACTGAGGTCGAATTCCATGAGAATTAAGCCCAACATATGCTATCGGCTAAAGCTAACACTTAATACTCTCAAGACTCATACAATTTGCTAAAATGCTTCTTAAACAGAGAAAATGAAAAATGATTTGATTTTAAGATATTCTTGTTTGAATGTAAACGAAAACACTTAAACTAATTTGACGTTTAATAATAGGGTATTAGATTCAATTGCTTCAACCACCCAACTCACCTAAGGTTCCAATAAGGTTTAATAACTCAAATCAAACACAATAATCAAGAGTATTTGATTCAGATTATTTCGACTATAAAAACAACGAAATAAATGATAATCAATTTAGATTTATAAATAGTGAGATTCGTGTGTTCATACTATCGATCTAAGTAACTGTCATACCCAATTCATGACTAGTAAATAAAAACTTGAAAGACTTAGTCAAGAATGCATGATTTCACTAAGATCTAATAGAGGATTATCATAGATTCAATTCAATAGCAATTATAAGTTAGAATTACAATCAATTTGACAATCATAAATTACTACCGTTGATTTGGATAAAATCAACAAACAATTGGCAAATCATGCATTAAATTTCTAAACATAATAAAAAAAATCTAAGTGTTCTATATGAATCTAAACTTCAATTGCTAAGATTTGGAGACTTAAGAAGATAGAACTATGAAATTAGGTTTTACCTCTATTGAAACTCTTGAGATCCTTGGATGATTTTCACAATTGAATCCAAATGTAGAGATTAGCTACTTGAATCCATAGAAAATTGCATTAAATTGATGAAAATTGTACTTGAGTATAATGAAAATGAAGAACTACAAAGAAATTTAGAGTTTTTCTCTCTAAAACTACTACTACCACTATCTAAAAGCCCTAAAAATATATAAAATATGAAGAGATCGAAAAATTTGGGGTCCAAAATGACTATAAATAGACTAAAAAATAAAAAAGTTGTGTGAACCATTAGCTAGGTGTTAGTTGGGCATTTGAATGCCTTGCTAATGCCTAGCCAAAGCTAATACAAGCCTCTATAATTTCAAACGGGGCTTCAAACGCCTTCAAACAGGCCTGACTGTTTGAATGCTTTAATGATCGTTTGAACAATCTCACAAGCCATTTGAACGGTTGCCCAATAATATTATTGTGTAGATCTCGAAAAATTATATGAAATTAATATATTATAGCCCCCCAGTAAGATTTTTGGTTTGAGAGATATAGCCTTACAAAGTTTCAACTTTGCGTGCTTCAATAACTTGTATCACAGCTTTAGCAGCTTGTACTTTGACAACTTCTTCTTGAAACTCATTCTCCTTTTGACCGAATTCCATTCGAAGTCATCCAATTTAAGCTGAAAACCTATGAAACACAAAACAAACTTGGTTAATACTAAAATCTAACTAAAAAGGAAGATAAAATCCTAAATCAAAGCTAACAAAGCACAAGTTAAGGTATTATAATTGTACTTTTAAAATACAATTATGATACAATTTCATTATTGAGATGCTAGAATATTTGCTTTTTTAGTTGAAGGTGGTAAAAGTGAGACCGAGTCTTGCAGGGGTGGTTGTATAACTAAACTAGGAGTGTTCACGGGTCATGTTAAATAGTGACCCACCAATCGAACAACCTAGTTCGGATTGAGGAACAATAAAATTGATTTCGACTTGGTTTGGGCTCAGATTGGTTCAGTTTGGGTCGGTTGAGTTTGGGTTTGACCCTGATTATTTGTTGGAGTGGCAGGTCGGGTCGAGTGTTTTAAGGTAGTAACCCACCAACTGAACCGTCAAAGTTGAGTTCATAAACGTAGGAATCGATTTTGACTCGATTTGAATTTGGGTTAGTTGGGTTGGCAGGTGAGATGAATTTTTGAACACTCTTAAACTAAACCATTAAATAATAGATAAATGCTTGATGGAAACCATTTACCTAATGCAATCCCTCATTTCTTTTTTCCCTTTTATTTTCGTTTCCATATTATAGCATTATTTTGTTTTAACAAAGCGCGAATAACTGTATTATTCCCAAAGAAGTAATGCAAAGTACAAAAATCAATTCTCTTAATAGAAGCTGTATTAATGCGTCAAAAACTAATGAGGGCAGAGCCTTTACCTTGAATCTTAAACTTAATTTTATTGTAATTTACAGAACTAAAGGAAATACAAAAAATTACTAAAAATGAAAAATTTGAGTTAAAATAAATTAGATATTAAAGGCTTAAAGAAATATTCTAAAAAAATCTATATAAAATTAAAATTTATGGGACCAAGTTATTGCAAAAATAATAATTTCTTAAAATGGCAAAAACGTGAATTTTGAGACTAAACAACTAAATTCAGCAAAAATTTGCCCATCAAGCTTTATGAAATTCTCAGATTTTACATTGTACCCATTATTATGGACGACAAAAGAAATAAAAAAAAAAAAACAGTGCACAAGCCACATTACTTTATATCATCGGGTAAAAAGTAGGCTGGATTGATAAGAAAAGGTTGGTAATTTTGATTGCTGGTTTAACTTCTTTTGTGTCCTTGCACAAACGTATTGGTAGTTGGTTTTTTAATAAATTATTACTAAAACCTTCTATGTTGTACCAAAAGCCATTCATGTTGTATCATGGGGGGCTTCAGATAACCCTCCCCCCTCTCTCTCAATGGGGAAATGAGAGCAGATACTATCAACCAACGGTACTTATATTACTTGTATTGACCAGTTACTACTTAATGTACTAATAATTATCACAAAATGTGATTATATTCTACTAACTATAAGTCACATATTTATGATAACTGCAAGCCACCATCTTGGTAATTGTTTTTCACCAAACATCTCAATTTTTTTAAAGATTTCAAAATAATTAACTTTTTTTTTTTTTTTTTTACATCTAAGAGTTGAAATTACAAAGTTTAGATACCATAAAGATCCTCACGATATCAGAGAAAAATCTTCACTTGATTGGAACTATTAACTATGTTGAACATATAGTCCCCTTTTTTTAATTATTTTATTTATTTTTATTTGAGTTTACGGCACGTTACTTTGTTTTATCGTATGGAAATATAACACATTAACTTAAAAGTGGAAGGTGTATCGTCAACACATATACCGTGCTTTTCAAATCTTTCAAGATGTGACACTAACTAGCCGCTCTATTGTTAATAGTTAAGAAGTAAGAGGAATCCATAAAATAAGTAAATAGTGATTGAAATATTAAGGGTAAATTACATGAACCACGCCTAAGGTTTCTGTTTAATACACTGTGTACCCCCACAACTGAAAAATTATATTAAACTCCCTTGTCAAGGTTAACAAACTATTTTACCCCTACATTTTTAAACACAAATAGTAGTAATCTCTCTCTCTCCCCCCCCCCCCCCCCCCCCCCCCCCCCCCCCCCCCCCCCCCCCCCCTATCACTCCTTAGCCACATCATAGTCCCTTCAGCCCTCTTCACTACGAGAACCACCACCATTGCCAACCTTAGACCTCTCTACCACTGCCACCTCCACCTCAAATAACTATTACCATCACCACCCACAACTCTCTTCACCCCTTCCCTACCACCGACAACTCTCTTCGCCCCTTACCTGCCTCCAGTGCTCCACGCTTTTCTCTACTACCACCACCTTGACTGTCACCTCCATGGCTCCATCCTTAACAAGCCAATTCCACAACTCACAACCCAAACCCATTGAATTGCCTCTAAGCACTACCATCACCTACCTTGACAACCACCAAAGTCGTAGCCAACCTCCATAATCTGCCCCCAACCCTTGCCACTGACTATCACCCTAAATCCCACAACACAATAGTCATCAACCACAAACCCCTATCAAATCCATTTGAATTTAAGAGAGAAGAGAACATACAAAATTGAAAAAAGAGATTTACCAGCCCCATATTAATGATTGAGCTTTAGATAGAGAATTTCAATCCCATGTTTATTAATGAGTTTCAGAGACAAAACATTTCAAAATATAGAGAGAGATTATATCAAACCCACATCTTTGTTATTGAGTTTTAAAGAGAGAAAATATCAAACCCATCGCTATGGAGTACTTCACTGTTCGGCAATGACAACTTTGATCAATTTTTTTAGGCATTTTATTGTGGTCATATGGGTGCTTGGTGTTTACACAGAGTTCACAACCCATTTTCATGGTGTATTAATGATGTCTTAATGGTGTATTTAAGATGGATTAATGGGAACAAGTTGGTGATGCATCGACGATGAGGGTAGTCACCGAAGATGGTGAGAATTTGTTTGTCAAAATGTGTAGAATGGTGAGGGTGCATTAATGTTGATTGATTATAATAATTTATTTGGGTCTGTACGGTTGGGAAAGTAGTGGTGGGGACAATCAATGGTGAACAAGTGTCTTGTTTTGGCCAAGTGAGTTAGTGCTAGGGGTGGTGGTGGTGGTGATAATTCGATAAACAAAAAAAGAGAAAGGGTAAAGGAGGAAGAGAGTTGGCTAACAGTGGAGGTAGGGTTTAGGCCGAAGAAGAAAGAATGAGAATGGCTAGGCCGTAATGAGAAGTGGAAGAAAGAACAGAGAGACAGAAGGGCAGTCTATAGGTGATGGCTCGATTGATGGGGTTAGGATGACGTTAGGGGAAGTGAAGGCGAGACTAGTGTGGTGTTGGGGAGATGATTAAACATTAATTAATTCTTAAAAATTATATTTTAAGGGTAGATTAGGAGTTTTAGAATAAATTATAGGTTGACTTAATCAAGGGAGAGGGGATCTGCTACAAGATTAGAAAAGTAAGGGTAGTCAATGTATTTTCTTAATCGTGAGTGTATACAGTGTATTTATCAAAAAACTCAAGAATGATTCGTGTAATTTACCCAAATATTACAGAATCCTTCATTTTACTTTACGTATTGTAGTATTTTCTTTTCTTTCTCTTTTAGTTTCAGCCAGCAAAACTAAAACTTTCTCCAAGTCTACAAAAGTAATGTAGCTACTAGCCAGTGACCATAGATGAAGTCATCATCGGGACAACACTCTTTGTTGAGCGGCGTGAACCAAACCCACTTGAATAGGCAAAAAAATATAGTAGATTTTCATTTTTAAATTTGAACCCATTGAATTACTAGTTATTTTAATCATTTAATATAAGGGACCGTTTTGTAAGCTTATTCAAAACTTTTTTCAAATTGGTTTCTTTTTTGCTTATAAGCAAAAAGAGTCAATTTTTTAAAAAAATTTTGCTTTTAAAAGCTAAAATAAGAAGAAAAAAAAAGTCTTAAAAACCGAAAAAACTAACCCAAAAAGCTTGATAAAAAGTCTTACCAAATGGGCCATAAGTATGGGTTTTTAGGATTTTGATAAGCAAAGGTAAGTCTATTATGCTAAGCTTTATCGTTCAATTTTTCAGTTATAATTCTCATGGCATTTCACAATCAACTTTAGAACTACATTTTTGACAGGCGCTTTTAAGTGTGAGTTTTTTTTAATTCTAAAAAATTGATAAACCTACTAGATGGTTGTTTGAAAAAAAGAGGTGGTGTTAATTTCAAGATTATTTTTTATGCATTACTTTAGTAAATGGCAAACAACTTAGAAAATAGCAGAATGCACCGAGATAAATACTAATAAAAACATAAAAATATGTGAAAACTGGAGAGTGAAGAAAAATATAGATATTGTAAGATCATAATTTATACAAATTATAAAAAGTTAAGTGAACAAATGAAAATATGTTTGCATAAAAAAGAAAATTATTAGAAAGAAATTTACAAAGATGATTAAGGTAAAATTACTTGAATACTTGAATTTTAGGAGAGTAAGCTAAAATAACGTGGGTTTCAAGGGGTCCGATATAACTATTTTATCATAAAATTCCAAAAGTATATAGGAAACAAAATTTATTTTCAAAACTATTGGGGGGGGGGGGGGTGGGGGGCGCACAACCCCCCCTTCGGTCTGCCATTGTTTCTTTCCATTGCGACTGCAACTTTTTTGGCACCGTAATTCATATATAAACAGCGTATATGCTATCAAACTATATATTAGTGGATAAATGATTTTTTGGTTACATATATTTAAAATGATGTATTTGATATTATTGATAATGACATTATTGTGCAACCATTTTAATACATGAAATAACGTCCAGGTCAATTGCAAAATTTCTTGTATTTACATGTCTTTTTTTTATAAAAAAAAATTACTATTAATATATCAAAATTCTCTTTTGTTTATGATTTGATAAGTTTAAATAAGTTTGCTGGCTTGTTGAAAATATGAGATCTGTCGCGCCTAGATTTTTCGCACTCGAGGAATACTCACACAAGCGGGAAAAATGCTGTACTCTCTCGTTAGAACTCACCCTCCTAGAAGAATGAGTGCGACTATGTTTGAATTGAAAATTGATTTGAATAAACGGCTTTTGGAAAAAGATTCGGAGTCGCCACCTAACTTAATTAAGGTGAGTTAGGTCACCTAAAAACTAAGCATAGTCCGAAAACTACACTTAGTTTTGGAAAACGATTTTGAAAATATCTCCTCAAGAGAGGGTTTTTAAGAAAACAGGTTGTTTGGCAACCTTTGAAAAATATTTAGCCCTTTTTGAAAAATAACTCCTTTTTGGTCTTTGAAATCAGTGATCCTAGGTTCGGAGGTTGGTTACATGTAGGGAAGATGCACTAAGCCATCACCCTACCTCGCCCTTTTGGTACCTACATGTCAATCTACCCTAGATTCACCTATGAGAGTCTTTGACTAACTATCGTTCAATCCTATTCACTTTGAAAAACAATGTTTGAAAAGAAACTAACATGATGCATGATATGCAAGTGCAAGTTAAGAGAATTGAAAATAGATTTGAAAAGAGATTGATTTGAAATTGATTTGATTTGAAAATAGATTTGAAGAGATGGAATTGAAATTGGAAAGTTTGAAAATTGAAAGTAGAAATTTTGAAATTGGAATTTTGAAAATAGATTGGAATTTGAGATTTGAAAAATGTGGAGACCGCACCCATGAGGGTGGAATTGAAAGTTTGAAAAGTGTTGTGACCGCACCTATGAAGGTTGTCTACGTATTCCTTTGGGGGAATCAGGTCAGTCGTAGTTCGGACAAGAGTCCAATTGAAAAGAGATTGTTGGATTAGAAGAAAGAGATTGAATTGGAAATTGAATTTGATTTGAAATTAGAAGAGGAGATTGGAAATTGAAATGGAGGAGATTGGACTTGCTTTGGAAAGATTGACTTTGGAAAGACTTGGTTTTAGGAAACCTAGACTTAGGAAAGAGAAGAGACTTAGGAAAGATTTGACTTGACTTGGAAGGTTTAGGAAATTAGGGAAGATTGGATTTAGGAAATGTTTGAATTAGGAAAGGTCTGGTTTAGGAAAGTTTCATTTTTGGAAAGTTTGAAATTTAAGAAAGTTTGAAAATTAGAAAGTTTTGAGATAGGGAAGTTTCAACTTAGGAAAGTTTGAATTTGGAAAGGTTTGAAAAAAGAAAGTTTTCGATTTAGGAAATGTTTGAATTAAGAAAGTTTTGAGTTTAGAAAAGTCTTAGATTTGGAAAGATGTTGAAGTTTTGAAAAGTTTAGAATTTAGAGAGATTTAGGTTTAGAAAAATTTAACTTGAGAAAGTTTCAAATTTAGAAAGTTTTGAATTTGGAAAGATTTGAAATTTAGAAAGTTTAAGATTTAGAAAGTTTTAGAGTTTTAAAAAATCTTGAGATTAGGAAAGGTTTAAGTTTAGGAAAAATTTGAAAACTTGAATTTGGAAAGTTAAGATTTGGAAGGGGGTTGAATTAGGAAAGATTTGAAAGTTGAGTTTTAAAACTTAGGAAAGATTTTTATGTTCAAGTTTTGGAAACTTAAGATTTAGGAAAGGAAAAGCTTAGGAAGGATTTGAATTTAGGAAAGATTTGGATTTTGAAACTTAAGGAAAGATTTGAAGTTTAGATTTAGGAAACTTATGGTTTAGGAAGGTAGGAAATTAGGAAGGAGTTGAATTAGGAAAGGTTTGGGATTTGTTTCCAAAAACGGAGGATTGGATCTAGTTTCTGAAACGGATAGATTGGATTTGGTTTCCTAAAAAGAAGGTTAGATTTGGTTTCCTAAAGGGAAGATTGAATTTAACAAGGATTTGGAAAGGGAGGTTTTGGAAACCCTAGATTTGGAAAACTATAGTTTTGACGTAGAAAATAGGTTTTGGAAACATGTATAGTTTTGATGTAGAAAACAAGAGGTTTTGGAAACCTAGGTTTGGGGCAAAGTTTGAAAATCATGTTTTTGGAAAGAAAATTAAGGTTTCCTAATTGTGGGTTCTAGGGCTTGACTTGGGCTCTAAGGAAAGAGGATTTTTGGAAAGTGCGATTTTGGAAACGAAGGTTTTGGAAGGAAATCCTAGAGAGGAAGTTTCTAGAGGGAAGATTTTGGAAAGAAAGTGTTTTTTTAGAAAGATTTTTAGGGAGCGTTTTTAGAAAGTGGATTTTGGGGAGAGGATTT
The DNA here is from genome assembly GCA_033060915.1 of Euryodendron excelsum. Taxonomy (NCBI): domain Eukaryota; kingdom Viridiplantae; phylum Streptophyta; class Magnoliopsida; order Ericales; family Pentaphylacaceae; genus Euryodendron; species Euryodendron excelsum. The sequence goes on along the minus strand of CM065393.1, from coordinate 10,540,948 downwards.
TGGAAAGGAGTTAAAAAAGGAAGTTTTGAAAAATAGATTTTGAGAAAGAGTTTTTAGAAAACAAGTTTGGAAAGAGGAACTTTTTGGAAAGCATGTTGAAAAAGAGATTTTTAGGAGGAGGGATTTTTTGAAAAGAGAGTTTTTAGAAGGTGTAAAAATATCTCACTTTCCTAAAGCAATTCTAACCATAAGAGGGCTAGAATCACTTTAGGAAAGCGGTTTTGAAAACAACAAGATTTGAAAATATGGACCGTGTTGGTCACTTTGAATGTAACACTTTTCTAAAGCAACCCTAGCCATGGAAAAGCTAGAATCACCCTAGAATTTTGATTTTGAAAACAAGTTTTTGGAAAAGATGATTTTGATGCAATTTTGAAAACAAGTTTGAAAACGATTTTGAAAACGAGTTCGAAAACGAATTTTGGAAGATGCAAGATCATGATACGCACTATGCAATTTTGGGGTCGTGAACATACAAGGTTAAGGCTTCACCACATAATCAAGAGGGCCGGACCCACGTGGTCTCTGGTTAGATTAGAAGAAAGTACCCGACACAGTAACTCTCCAATAGCCCAATCCTACACATGGACCGGGAATCCCCTTATTTCAAGCATGCAAAGAAGGGGAGAGGGGGGGGGGGGGAAGAGATGGATGATTAAAATAGAGAAAACCCAAGTGGGTTAGGAGAGAGAAGAGAGAGGGGGGAAGTGAGGAAATTTAAATAGGGAGCCTACCGTATGTCTTGTTATTTTGCGCGCCTTGCTTTCTTCGGTCTTCGTCTTGATCTTCACCTTCAGTCTTCAAGAGTTGTCTTCAAGCTTCAAACTTCAGATTACAACTCTTCAAGTCTTCGAAGGAGGGTTGAAGGTTAGTGTATGAGTGTATGTGGATGTATAGGAGGCTAGGATTTAGTGTATAGTGGCTAGGGTTCGGAAAACCTAGGGAAGCTAGGGTTTAGGAGGTGCTCGAGCTCTGTATATCGAAATATATGATTTTTAAGTTGAGTTTGCAGATCCTTTTCACGTTGAATGAGGCTATGTATTTATAGATGTTGGACAACACTAGTGCTTGTTGTAGTGGCGCCAGGCCATTTTTTGGCTTGGTGCCACTATTAATGGTGCCAGCCATTTAGGAAATGTTTAAGGTCGGCAAGCAACGTATCTTTGACTAGATTTGGGCGCCTGTACTAGTGACTACCATGCAATTTTTAGCCTGGCTTCACTAAGAGTGGCTCCGGAAAGTCCAGGAATGATTTGAAGGAGCTGGGAATGACCCGGAAGGTCGGAAAGGAGCAGGAACACTTAAAATAGTGTCCTGGAGGTATTTGACTTGAAAAGTGAGGATAAGACGGGTCAGAAAGGTTGATCGGGCCTTTAGGGGGAAAACGGTCAATCGGACCAGGAAACTGCCGAGACAAACTCGGACTGTCCCGGAAGAAGACTTGGGATTTGGAAACATTATTCAAAATGTTCTCGGAGGTTGCTAGTTTGATTTCCAGAGCCGGCGTGGTCGAAAAAGGAGACCGGCCCACCAAGGGCAAAACGGTCATTTCGCACCGGGTTGGCTGGAACTGACTCGGAATGATCCGAAAAGGTAAAAGGAGGTTGAGAACACTATAAAAAGTAGTCTCAGGAGGTTACCGGTTTGATACCCAGAGCCGGTGTGTTCGAAAAAGGAGACCGGCCCACTAGGGGCAAAACGGTCATTTTGTACCGGGTTAGCCTGAACTGACTCGGAATGATCCGAAAAGGTAAAGGGAGGTTGAGAATACTATAAGAAGTAATCTCAAAGGATTACCGGTTTGATACTCAGAGCCGATGTGGTCGAAAAAGGAGACCGGCCCACTAGGGGCAAAACGGTCATTTTGTACCTGGTTGGCCGGGACTGACTCGGAATGATCCGGAAAGGTAGAGGAGGATTGAGAATACTATAAGAAGTATTCTCGGGAGGTTACCGGTTTGATACCCATAGCCGGTGTGATTCCCGGGGCGTTTGGATGCCTAGGGGCAAAATGGTCATCTTGACCGGAAAGTCTCGAAAAAGGTCTAAAGGTCGGTTTGGTCATTTTTCACTAAAGTGGGCTAACAGACATTGGTGTCGACCTGGGTTTTTAGTGTTTTCGCCACTCTGACGACGGTCGTCATGACATAGGGGTTTATTGGCAATTCCCTATATCGACCTATTTGTGAGTATTTCTGCTACTCTAACGGTTTTGTGAGTAGTTTTGCTACTTAGACTGTCTCGAGGATTAAACTGTCTCGAAAGAGGGATTGGAAAGGGGTCTTACGGTCTTCGAAAAGACGTGCCTGGATTGGAACCGTCTCGAGGAATAAACTATCTCGAGAGAGGGGTTGGAAAGGGGACTTATCGTCTTCGAGGAGACGTGCCTGGGTTGGAACCGTCTCGAGGAATAAACTATCTCAAGAGTGGGATTGGAAAGGGGACTTATCATCTCCGAAGAGACGCGCCTGGAGTGGAATTGTCTCGAGGAATAAACTGTCTCGAGAGTGGGATTGGAAAAGGGACTTATCGTCTCTAAAGAGACGTGCCTAGGATTGGAACCGTCTCGAGGAATAAACTGTCTCGAGAGAGGGGTTGGAATCGGAAAGGAATGGACAATGCCCCTAAGGGCATTTTGGTCATTTTGCCTCTATTTGGGCCTGACAGGCCCACGAAGCGATGGACAGACAGGATTTGGACCTAGAGAATTGGTTTCGATAGGAATATGCCCACAATGACTTAAACACAAGTCTGGACGGAGTGTAGACTGTCGAGCGGTCAAAAATGGGGTGCTTACAAGATCTATATATGTAAACTTTACAATTTGTAAAATTTAGAATTTTATATATCATCACTACAAAAAATTCCTAGAACTGCCACTGAAAAGTGAAGATCATTTATTGAACCCATTGTTGTCAAAAAAAAAAAAAAAAAAAAAAAAAAAAAAAAAAAAACAGGGTACAAGGCACATAACAATATATCATGCCTGGTAATTGTTGAAGGATTGAAAAACAGTTTAAAGCTAAAATCGTGTGTGATGCAAGAGCCATTCAAATTGTAGTAAAATACTAGTCACTTGTCACATGGATGCATTTAGTCACCCTAAATAATATCTTCCAAATGAGAGTGCTAAGTTGATTTTTGGACGTATTATCTACAAAAAATATATATAATGTTAAGGTTACTTTTATCATTAGGTTTCTAAAGTAATAGCCACAAATGAGTTTCGTACTAGCAATATGAAATTAGGGTCACTTTTGCCATTTTGTAGAGTATGAGGTCTTAAATTTGATTCCTCTTCACAACACCTTGTGGCCCGTCATCACTCCTTCATTATATAAAGTTTGCATAATTCATGTTGACGGTGGTTTTGCATGAGCTCGAGAGAATAGTTGGTCAAAAGTTTGGATATCCTATAATCATAAAAAAAAACTTAATTATTTTGATATGGATGAGTAGACTTTTGTGTTCACATTGATCTCTCTCCCATGCACAAATTGGGAGAAGTGTAATCAGATACAGTCAATGAGTGGCTTGGCCCAGTGAATAAAAGCGCCCCCACCTTCACAAGTCTTGGGTTCAACTCACTTTCCTCCTTGTAGGTAGGATCTTGCTCTTTAATTCCTAATTGTTGAGAAAAGGGATAATTACAGCAACATCTCTTAAACTATAACTCAGTGTCGTAGTCAGTTCATCCGGTTGAACTTTAAATCAGTCCAGTTCAACTAATTTACTAGAAATGCATTTGAACTGGATTGAACATGATTGAACCTGTCGATATTTTAAAAAACTGGTGAACTGGCCAATATATAGTGAATCAAATGGTTTTAAAAAAAAAATTCAAAATAGCCCAAATTGTAAATGATTTAAAACCATTTGTTTATTGTAAACATATCTTTCATGGTTTTTTTGATAAAAAAATAAAATCAATAAGTAAAAACTTTAAATTAAAACCAAAAAAAGGAAAAAGAAAAAGAAAAAGAAAAAAAGGGAGAAAAAAGTACTAATGGGCATTAGAATGAAGTGTTGGCCCAAGAGTGCAAACCAAGAGGGCATGTGAATTGGGTTTAAAAAATAATCACAAATAATTTTAACTGAAAATTGATTAAGCAATCTAATAGCAGAATCAAAGTGTGTGTGCAATGTGATTAGGCAATCTCAAACAAGAAATGAAAAACAAAGTACAAAATAAACATAATGATTTACCGAGGTTCAGCCACAACTCGTGACCTACGTCCTCACCCTCAAAACTCTCTTGAAAACTCTTCTACTATGTAATGAAGAATTACAAAACAGATGTTAGTTGACCAAGTGCCTAGCTCACTTCTTGCAAGAGTTCTTCCCAAGCCTTAAACTCCTAAAATGATTTTGTCCAAACTTCACTAAAACTTACAAGTGTTTTTAACAAGAACACTCAAACTCATAGGTATACAAACCCACCCAAATGGAGTAAATGAGATTTACATGAAGTATCTCTCTCAAAGAGTGGATAGAACAAGTGTAAAATCAATAAATGCCTAATATTTCAGCAAAACAACTGTAGCAGTTAGGGTTCTAGCTTTCAGATTCGATTCAACACTTAAATGTGTGTCATCTTTTTGTATAAATGCTGTGGGGGTCTTGTATATATGCATTAGCATTGATTCTAGTCGTTGTAGCTGGGGTCACATTAAATACAAGATCAGAGCTGTAGAACGTTTAAAAATATAACCATTACAATGCCATGGGTCAACCCTTCTTCCTGTTATGAATATAGCTCTTTAAGAAATCTGCCTTCATATGTCGACTCTTGATGAAAGAAGTGTCTACTCCTTTAAATTTTAGCGTGTATCTCTAAGGCATTTTCTCGATGTGTTGACCCCTGTAGGCTCATTTGTCGACTCTTTTAAGAACATTTTCAAAGTCATGCAATCTGGACTCATGTGTTGACTCCTATAACTAAAGGTGTTGACTCTTTTAAGTACATTTTCAAAGTTATGCAATTTGGATGCATGTGTTGACTCCTGTAACTAAAGATGTCCACTCTTTCCAATTTCATAGACTTCATTTTGCAGGATTTCTTCAACTTTCTTCCAAACCTTCAAACACTTCAATGATATTTCAGATTAGGCTTCCAAGGTTTGAAATGTCTCATTCCAAGTAGGTTGTTCTTCAAGAACTTCTTCAATCAATCATGGCTTCATTTGGTTTGAGACTTTATCAAACCTTCCAAGAGATCTTCTAAGACTTGTAATATTCATTTTACTTGGTCTTCATTACCTTTGAATGTCAGCATTTCTGAGTCAGGCGTCAATACTAACTGTCGATCTTCTTCTCATTGTTGCTGATATCCTTTTCATTGTTGCCAATATCCTTTTTTAATCTTGTTATGCCACATTGTAGAAGGTGTCAGTTCTTGTAAAAGAGCTGCCAATGTTTTTCTCATTATTGCCGATCTCCTTTTCGTTGTTGCCGATATCCTTTTCTAATCTTGTTATGTCACATTGTAGAAGGTGTCAGTTCTTCTAAAAGAGTTGCCGGCCTTCTTCTCTTTGTTGCTAATATCCTTTTCAATAATGCCGATCTTATTTTCTAAGTCTAGATCTTCCCACGCCCTTCAACCTTTTCTTGACAAGCTTTTTAACACACAAGTTTTTTAATAAGTTAAGCTTCAAATCACATCCTTAGGAGAGATTAAGATCTTTAATAATTTGCATACTAAGTAGAGTAATTAAACAACTAAACAAAGTTTTGATATCATCAAAATCAAGTTATGGAGTAAACATAAAGAATATTAAATTCAAGAGGAAAAAAGTCATCTCAAATGTTTTTAAAAGTACTTATTTCTTAAGTTTTGTCTTATAAGTATTTTTTATACTTGATTTGAGTTATTAGATGAAAGTGAGTATCATTTAACCTATTAATATTTTTTAACTGTTATTTTTATTTAAATATATTTATATTATTTATTTATTATATAACCTATTGAACTACGGTTGAATTGGTGAACCATTAAACCAATGCCTTCACCGATTCAATCGCCGGTTCGATTTTGATAACTATGCTCAGTGTTACTAAATCCTTTTAAACTCTAAAATGTAATATATTGACCCTTGAAGTACCAATTTGTATCAATCAATATTTTCTGTTAGTAATATATTCCCAATATGCTAGGAGAGTAGATAAAAATTTGTTATATGACTTGCACATGTTAACAAACATATGATTTTATACATAAATTGACATCTTTCTTTTATATTATTGTCTAATTATTGATTGACCTTTTGATTGCTCTATATTTACATGACTTTGCAAAAAACATTTTAGTCATTAGATAATTATTATAATAATAGAAGGTTAGTTTAGATATAAAATCATATTTTTGCGAATGTATGTAAGTCGCATGATAATTTTTTTTATCTATTTTTCTAATAAATTGCTAATAAAAGGTATTGATTATACAAATTGTTAGTTTAGGAGTGCAATCTTTCATGTTTTAAAGTTTATAAAGATTTAGTAATACTAAGTCATGGTTCAAGAGGTGTTCTTGTAATTAATAAAAAACAAATAATAAGTAGGTCAACGAAATTCAAACTTGCGTATCGCGTGTTCATTTTTCTCTTGGTAGCATGCTGTCGCGCATGGTTTGGGTTAGTAGGCATGCATACTGGAGATGGTAGTTCAGTTGTGGGTTTCAATGAGAAGGGTACTCCTACGTTTATTCATTATGAATGCTTGTGCTATAACCTCGCTTGTAGTTGGCTGGACCTCCTACAACCCTTACAGCATGTTTGGAACTTTGGGAAGGGGAGGGAGAGAGGAAAAAAAAGAAAAATAAAAAAAAGAAAAAAAAGGTATTTTCTTTCATTATTTGATTTTGTTAAAAAAAAATAAAAGGAAAGAAGAGAGAGAAAGATGGATGGAGTGATTTTTTTTTATTCCTCTTTTTTTTCTTCCATTTCCCTCCTAAGTAGAATCAAATAAGGAAATAAATTTTTTTAAAATTTTCTCTTCTCTTCCCTTTTCTTCCCTTCCCAAGTTCCAAACATGCTGTTAATTTAATTTAATTTAACATCCTCTTAATCAAGTTTAGTTATGCTAGGCTTATTGAAATATTTGATGGGTTGTATGGTTCATAACGTTACACTTCAATTGAAGCCCAATACAATTTTGAAGCTTTTAGATTTTGGACTTGTTGGAAAAATAATCCTTATTTAAATGCTTTATGTATAATTAGTGATCAATAACAATAAACAACAGGAATGTATCTAGTTATTAACTAGAAGCAACTTGAACTAGAGGACTATTAGAATTAGAATAAGAACAAACAAAATCTTAACGACTTACCTGATTGTCGTTCGTAAAATAGAAAATCTAAAAGTTGAAGAATAGACCGAGTTGAGTGTTGAACACTCTCTCCTTAAAGATAGATTCGCCCCCCACAGTTGGTGCTCACGGGATGATGGACGTCTGACTCCCAAGATAAAACGATCTCAATAGTCCTTAGGCAGCACTTCAATAAAGACTGCTTAGCGACTTCACAAAATGATCTAAACTCTCTCAAGAAAATATGGGTGGACGAAGAAGAAGAAAATATGTTATATGCAACAAAATTCAGATTCAAATGAATGCTGGAGTGTTGCCCTTTTTATAGAGCCCAAGTGCTTGTTCAGTGCACTGGTTCGAACAGGTACCTGCTACTAAATAGGGCCCTACCGGAGAGATACAACTCTTCGTGGGAAATAGAGAGTCGTTCCCTTTCACTGGAACGGTACCAGCTAACTTCCATACAGTTTGGAGTTCAACAGTCAACTAATTTCAAATTCTGACCCAAAAAGATAAGGGTCAAACCAAATCCATGGCCCATGCCCCGTCCCAGACAGGACCAGGCAGGCAGCAGAGGCAGCACGCACGTGTGGAACAGTGAGTCAACCCATTAGTTCCATAGGTCCTCCCCCTTCCACAAAAGTGGGGTGCCCATTGGGGTCCAAACCTTACTCTAAACTTGTGTTATATATACACTACATGTTTCACATAAGAGATCAATGTGGGATAACCCACTTTCAACTATATAACTCATATTCAAGGGGATGATTTTGGAGGCCAATAACTCATTCAATTCTACATGGATTTGAGCAAGTAAATATTCTGTATTCATCTCCTCATGGAGGTGACTCCAACTCACTGATGACCAGACACAAAGGAGGTATGGGTCCTACATTTATATTGGCTCAAAGATTAACAAAACAATGAGTTTAACACCCGTGTTTTTTTTAACAATCCCCCACATGAATGAGATTGGCTGAAAATGAAAAAATGCAAATGAGAATGCAGACTTGATAGAGAGAGAGAGAGAGAGAGAGAGAGAGAGAGAGAGAGAGAGAGAGAGTACCGATGGAAAGTTGCCGCATCAAAAAAGGTGGCTTTTAGCTTTGAACCTTCCTTAGTGAAATACCATAGGGTTTATTTGGCTATTCAGTGAACATGATGTCTTGAACTGTTTAGCCATTTGTATAAACTAAGACAATAGTACTCACACAGTTCCTTTCCAATCATCTAGTGATGCATTCACTTGTATTCATTTTGGCCTTGAACAATGCCTACTAGATTCATAAGTACTCTAGAGAAATTAGTCTCAAGAATTTCTCATAGAAGCGGCCCCTTCATACTCATATAGGTGATCTCTTATTAAGAGTATTCTGCTATACACCACTTGGAATTCCAAGGAATAAGAATCATTAAGAGCTAAGCTATCATAAACACTATCTACAGGTTATCACTATTTCATCATAGAAATGGACAGCGGAACGAGTTCCTCAGTGATTTATCCTAAGTCACGCACAATTCGGTTGTCCTGTTGAACCTAGATCTTGAGATCTCCAGTCAGCTAGGTTGGGTTGCCATTATGGCAACTTTTTAAGTCATAGGTTTAAGGCCCATTCCTCTCGATGAGTTCTTCACTTGTTCTTTCATCAAGCTTTTTGTAAGCAGATCCACAATGTTATCCTTAGACTTAATGTAATTAATGGATATAATTCCATTTGAAAGTAGTTACCTCACAGTGTTGTGTCGTCGACGTATATGTTGTGACTTCCCATTATACATATGGTTTTGTGCTCTTGCTATTGCAGATTGACTATCACAATGTATACAGATAGCAGAGATAGGTTTAGGCTACATGGGAACATCCTCCAGAAAGTTACGAAGCTACTCTGCTTGCTCTCTTACTTTATCTAAAACGATAAACTCAGATTCCATAGTGGATCTGGCTATGCAAGTTTGTTTTGAGAATTTCAATGAAATTGCTACGCCTCCTAGAGTAAACACATATCCACTTATGAATTTGGAGTCTCTAGTGTCAAATATCTAGTTTGAGTCTGTGTAACCTTTTACAACAGCTGGATATCTTGTATAATGCAGCCTATAATTCAAGGTCAATCTCAAATACCTGAGAACCCTAACTATGGCCTTCCAGTGGTTTGACTCTGGGTTACTCGTATATCTACTCAGTCTGCTTATCGCATAAGCAATATCTAGACATGTGCAATTCATGAGATACATTAAACTGTCAATTATTCGTGAGTATTCTCATTGAGATATACCCTCCTCGTTGTTCTTGTATAGATGTAGATGGCCATCTATAGGTGTGTTTGCTAGATCGTTATCAGATTTACTAAACTTATTGAGTATCTTCTCGACATAATGGATCTGTGATAACGCATGTCCCTCAGATGTTTTAGTAATCTTAATACCAAGTATAACATCTGCAACACCTAGATCCTTCATGTCGAACTTACTGTTCAACAGTTTCTCAGTAGCTTCAATGATATCATTATAGCTACCAATAATAATCATATCATCTACATAAAGACAAACAATGACATGACATTTAACAGTGTTCTTCACATAAACATACTTGTCGCATTCATTTATTTTGAAGCCGTTTGATAGCATAGCATTGTCAAACTTCTTATGCCATTATTTCGAAGCTTGTTTTCATCCATACAGAGACTTAACTAGTTTGCATACCTTTTTCTCTTTGCCAGGAACAATGAACCCTTCAGGTTGCTCCATATAAATCTCCTCATTCAAATCTCCATTTAAAAACGTTGCCTTAACGTCCATTTGATGAATCTCAAGATTATATAAAGCTACAAAGGCTATCAAGATACGTATGAACGTTATTCTGGTTACAGGTGAATATGTATCGAAATAATCCACTCCCTCGGTTTGCTTGTAGCCTTTGACTACAAGTTTGGCCTTGTATTTGTCAATTGAACCATCTATTTTCATCTTCCTCTTGAATATCCACTTGTATCCAAGGGGTTTGTTACCAGATGGAAGATCCACTAGTTCCCAAGTATGATTTTGCAGAATTAACTCTACTTCACTTTGGATAGCCTCTTTCCACAAAAGGGCTTCCGGAGAGGACATTGCTTCTGTAAGTGGGATTTTCGGGAAGGCCTGGCCGATCACTCAAGCCAATGTTGATGAGTCCAAACTCTCTGCAAGAAAGAGAAGTTAGAATGGGTTGACCCTTTTTGGGCCGATCACACTCCGATGATTAAGTTAGCAAGCTTAATCAAGAGTCGAATAGATGAAAGCTATATACTTGGAGTTAATTGTCCATACCTTGCTCTTGAGGACTTCGGTATTTATAGTGTGATCGATGGAGTGTTTTGCCCTTGGTCTACCAGAAGGTCATCAAGACCTGATAGGTAGACTTCATCATTTGCCGCCGACTGACCGAATGCAGGCCCTGCCTTACTGTCGCTCAAAAATCCGGTTGATCGGACGTGTAGGTCGACGTCGCATGGGGAGCCGCTAGCGCAATTAATGCAGGTCAACTCCGCATTTAATGCTCTGAAACCGCTAGTGGTTTGGGTTTACCTTCTGCGATTTTGGGCCTTAGTAGGCATCAAGTCGGCACACTAGGCTAGATCATCCTCTAGTATTAATTTGAGCCACCCCGCAACCCAGCTTCAATTTGCATTGGTTGGGCCTAATCCGATGGGTTGGGTCGTATATATTTATCCCATAATTACCCCTAGCCCTTGCGTTGTTTTGAGGTTTCCAAACGGCCAAGGGCTACGCTGGGTCATAATAGCACCCTCTCAAGTATACAGTCGTTTCTTCGGTTACTTGGTCACGCGGGCGACGGGGATTTAAAGTTGTACTGATGGGACACCACCGAATCAATGGATGATGCAACGATTTGATGGAGCAATATGATTGCTGTCATTTTCTCGCGTGCGAACCGATGGTTCGCATGTGTAAGCACCCCATTTTTGCCCGCTCGGCAATCTTCAGCCCGACCGGGTTCGGTTTCAAGCATCGCAACACATGCAAGCTCAAGACGAGCCATTCGATCTCCAATCTAACTAACTGGTCGCTTCTCGGGCCCACAAGGACCCGCTGGAGCCATGAGTACCATCATTCCAGGTAGCTTTTCAGACCAGGCAGTCCTGGAAACCAATGCCATTCAGGTAGCTTCCCGGGATCAGGCGATCTCGGGGACCAACACCTCATCAAATTCCAAACGGTTCACTTCTGACACCCACTAGCCCGCCAATATAGAATGTTCATCATTTGGTAGTTCTCCGAGACCAGGTGTTCTCAAAGACCGACACCACCCTTCTAGTTAGCTTTTTGGGACCAAGCGTTCTCAAGAACCAACACCACCCCTACAGGTAGCTCTCTAAGACTGGGCGTTCTTAGAGACCAACACTGCACAGTAGTTTTTCGAGATTCGGGCGGTTTCGGGAACCAGCACCTAGGTCAACACCAGCGCCTGCTAGCCCAGCTTAGTGAAAAATGACCAAACCTGCCCCTTGGGCCTCCAGGTACGTTTTGGGAAAGTTCAAAATCCCTCAAAACGATAAGCCCACTTTTTTAAAATGTTACTAAACTGTTAGGCATCCCCCGCACGCCATTCGGTCCAATTCCGGTCCCATTCTAGCTCACTGATCAAAATGACCATTTTGCCCCTAGCAATCCAAACATGCCCCGAAACAGCACCGGTCCCGAGATTTCGAGCAAAGGGTGAAGGGTTTCACCATACACCCTTGTTTAACCCGAGGAGAACCCTACGACATTAAACGCACACGACTTGATAAAAGTTTCCTGGAGCGTCTCGCGGACGCTCCGTCTAAGTTGTCTTTTCTCCCGATTGCCTGTTTATAACGCACCGTCAATTGACTTGAGAAATACGTAAATCAGAGAATTCTCGAAAGCTCGTTCATAGATCTTTCCATCAATATGGCTCGATCGGATAGATCGCTTCCTGAAGCCCTCCATTGTACGATGCGAAAACTATAACTTTCAGAAACCCCTGGAGCGTCTTGCAGATGCTTCGCCAAGGTTAACTTTTTCTCCGATTCTCTGATTGAAACGCACCATCAAGCGACTTGAGAAATGCGTAAATATGGGAATTTCCAAAAATATTTTCAGAGTACCTTCCATCGGTACGGTCCGATCGAAGAGCTCGCTTCTCAAAAGCCTCGATCACACGACACGAATGTTGACTGAAGGTTGACCCTTGTTGACTTAAGGTTGAATCTATGTTTATTTTGATGATAACTAAACCTTATGTTATTTTATTAATGACTCTACTTAGTGTGCAGATTAACAAAGTTCATAATTTAGACTTAAAGTTCAATCTTAAGTCTAATGCATGTTAAAGAGAATGCACAACAAATTCAAGAGCTACGCAATGAACCAAATAGAGCAGTGATGCCTATCTTGACTTCAAACAAATGTCTCACATTCGAAGAGATTGAAGGTGTTCAAATGAAGCTTTCATCAAAGTATGCATAGACTCAATGAGTTTGATTTGCACTCAAGGTAGACTGAAGACTTTATCAAAATATGCAAAGATTAGTTGAAGAGGTGCAAAGATCAGTTGAAGAGGAATTGATTGTTAAAGAAATTGAAAATGCTCAAGAGATGACTTCATCTAGTATGCAAAGATTAATTCAAGACAATATGATTGAAGTTGCTGAGAAAGAAGACTCACAATGATTGTTTGATCTCTACATGGAATCCAAGTGAAGAATTATTCTACAATATAAAGAATCAATGAAGATTAGATGTATGAAGAGATTTCATCAAGCCTGCAAAAGTCTCATTGAAGTGATCTGTAAAGAAGAAAGAAGAATTGCTATCAAAAAGAAGAAATCGGAAATAAAGCATTGTGAAGCTCTTCGCAGTTGAGGAAGTCTGGCATTGAAAGATAGTGTTCTACAATGAAAGAAGAAAGCTTTGCAAATGAAGAAGAAAAGATAAACATTGATCGAATGAAGCTTTGACTGTTTGAGGGTCAAGAGAAGATTAATATCCAATGATTGATTCAATCCAAATTGAATAGAAGTTAACTCTGATGAGTTAAAGAGATTTGATTGATCATCATACCCCAAAGAAATACACTTTGAAGATCTTATATCAGTGCTGAGATGAGCTAGATCATTTGAAGTCAGAAAATATATTTCTGGACAATGAGGGGACTGATGGAAATGAGGAGTCGCCTCTTGATCACAGAAGCAAAAGGCCTGAAGACAAAATGGATAATGAGGGGACTTATGGAAATGATGAGTCGCCTTTTAATCACAGAAGCAAAAGGTATGAAAACAAAATGAACAATGAGTGGACTCATGAAAAATGAAGAGTCGCCTCTTGATCACAGAAGTAAAAAGCTTGGAAACCAAATAGACAAAGAGTGGACTCATTGAAATAAAGAGTCGTCTCATGGAGACAGACGCAAAGGCTTGAAGATGACATGATCAATGAGTGGACACATGAAAACGAAGAGTCGCCTCATGACAACAGAAGTAAAAGGCTGAAGATCGAATGAATAAAGAGCGGACTCCTAAAGATAAAGAGTCGCCTCATGATAGCAGAAGTCAAAGATGTGAAGACAGAATGAACAAGGAGTCGCCGCATTGATATGAAGAGCAGACTCATGAAGTCAGTGAACAACATCTGGTAAATGCAGAAGTAGAAAGTGTCGATTCCACAAACCTGGAGCCGACTCCTTGGATATAACGGCTATTTTTCTTAACGTTATAGCAGACTGGGCGTGCATTAATGATACCCAACAACCACTAACGGATGAAATCAATACAGGGGTTTATATACAAGTTTCTAGCTGCATTTATACAAGAGATTGAAGACAAAAACAAGATTCAACTGACTGATCCACTAATATACTCTGATATTCTTCCTATCTACAAACTGTGAGCTCAGATTATAAAATCTACTCTTGCTAGAGAGTGTGTAAGTTACTTGTATACTTTTATACACTTGTAATTAAGAGTTTGAGAGTACTCTTGTAAAAGAAAAACTCTTGGAAGTTTGAGTGGAGCTTAGACAAAACCACTTGGAGATTGAAGAGCTCGATGAGGAGTTCTTGTATATAGTGAGTTGAGCACTTTGTCAATCAGCAGCCCATTTGTAATAGGTGATTACATAGTGGAAGAAGACTTCAAGGAGGTCTTGGGGTGAGGACGTAGACCACGGATTGTGGTTGAACCTCGATAAATCTGTGTGTTCTTTCTTATGCTCAGTTTTATTTCCTTTCTCCGATTACATTGCATTGCATATAGATTGATCACTGTTACATTGCTTAGATTAATTTTAATTAATCTTAATTGTTATTAATCTTCGAAAAACCCAATTTACCCTCCTCTTGGGTTGCCTTTTGGACCAACAATGAAAATAGCCACTTTCGAACACCCTTGGAGCGTATCACAGACGCTCCGTAAAAGTGTCCTTTTATGCACGCTTCTCGAAACGCTATCCCATGCTTCCAAACACAATTCAAACTTTCCGCAAACATGAAAGTCCACGAGAAACCTCAGTAGAGCACCGTGGGTGCAACCAATTCCCTCGGAACCTTCCCGGTTGACTTAATTACCGAGACAAAGTTTGGACAAACCTTACCGGTGATGGAGCGTATGCTACATGCGCTTAAATTTTGATCAGATCGACCAACTTTTGATCAATAGTCGAGATTTAACCAGTACATAGGGTGGTCATTCTGGCAATAAACAGTACCTGTGCATATCCTACGTGCACCAGGTCAAATTTTGGCCAGGCGCATGTAGCACATGCGCTAGGCCTATTCCAAATAAATACCGGACCACCCCTTTGCATATTCCATCTCCGAAATTGATGTGAAGCTCTGCTGAAATTGCTCCAGAAATTCGAATCCTTACATATATTCTGCCCCTCCAACACTTAGGCTAGATTCTACCTCCCTCAAGCCTATACACTTCACCTACAAGGCCTAATACACACTTACACACTCCATTCCATCCCCTCAAGCCCTCTTGAAGTCATTCAAGCTCCAATCAAGATATCCATTGAATACTACAAGTGTGTTGAAGGCAAAAGTTGGTATCTCTTTTACATTTGTGTCTTCCCCCACTCTTCTCTTCTCCTTCCTAGCCTCCTTAGGCTATTTTCAATTTTAATCCCCATCTACAACCCCCCATTCTTGTATGCTTGAGCCAAGAGGGCTCTTAGATCATACCTAGAGAAAAGCAAGTGAGAGCCACCGTATAGGGGGACCTCTCACTAGCTTACTTTGAGATGGTATGGTCTACGAGCCCCTTATTTATGTGGTGTAGCCTAAAAGCCTTGTATGTGATCATGACCCCTTGCATGTTACTATTTTGATCATGTCTTATATGCTTGGCTTCATTTTATGCTTATTGTCATGTTTTATAATGCTTACATTACTCTTGGCTCCATGTCATTTCCAAGCTCTATATTCCTTTCAAAAATAGTTCCAAGAGTTGGCCCCTAGAAGTTTAGGATGGAATTTTAGAAATCATGCCTTAGAAGATCCCCTACTAACCCCTAACTCTCACTTTGGCATCATGACATTTTAATTTGCATAAGGGTTGCTTTCTAATCCTCTAATTTTCAAGATTTTCATTCTTTTAAGTGTAGTGGTTGAAATGGTCCCATAGAACCCTATCTTGAGTGGTCTCCCTTTTTTTTGGCCATATGAAACCTCTCTTGATGGAATGGTTCCTTTGAAAAATGGTTTTCAAAATCCTTCTCCAAAGATGATTTAAAAAATGCATTCTCTCCATCTTTGCATTAAAAATGGTGCCTTAAAAAGTTGTCATCACCATGCTGATTTTTGGGCTCCTTACACTCTTGTCAAGATTATGGTTATAATGGCCATAAGGAGAGCATCCTTGGAATGATCTCCAAACATCAACCATATAAACCATACTCTTGGCTAGAGTCAAAATTTTTATGGAAATGATCTTCCAAAGGGTTGTTCACCAAAGTCCATTGCATAACATGCTTTGTTTTTTAAAGCTCTTTCCAAAAGTGCATTAAACTAACTTTCAAAACCATTTTCCAATCCAACCCTAGGTTAACTTGACCCTAATTGACCAATCTTAGGTTAACTTGACCTTAGTTGCCAAACCCTAGGTTAACTTGACCCTAGTTCACTCACCTTAGGTTAACCTAACCATAGGTCATCTTAACCTTAGGTTAACCTAACCCAAGTTAGTTAATCTTAGGTCACGCCTAACCCTAGGCCAACCCAACCTATGTTAGTACACTTTAAGGTTCCAACTCTTGAACCCTCTTTTAAATGATCACTCAATTTTAAAACTATTCTCCTAACCCATTTTCCCAAAACCTCCTACTCTTTTGATTTCAAAAAACCAACTCCATAAACTCTTCAAATGTTTTTATACTCCATCTTCAAGGCATTTCCAAAGATGTTTTCAAAAGGTCACAAACCAAAGGTGTCCCTAGCCCTCTCATGGTTAGGGATTTCGAGGAAAAGTGATAAATCGAGAACAAACCTCCAACTTTGTCCATGTTAGGATTCCAAACCCTTAGCCATTTCCAAAAACCATTTTCAAAAATTAATTCATCGAAACATTCTAAAATCATGCCTCTAAGGTTTTCAAAATAAGACTTCAAAAACACTTTTAAGTTCTCTTGAGTCATGCCAAAGCATTTGTCCAAAACTTCCTTAAGTTGATCCAAAAATATTTTCAAAATACTCCACCATCCAAATTCAAGTCAAAACTTCCAAGACCATAAAGAGTCTTCAACTTCCTAGACCACAAAGAGTTTTCAACTTCCAAGACCACAAAGTGTTTCCAACTTCCGAAGGCTTCCAAGTATCTTAAACTTTTCCAAAGATCTCAAAGTATCTTAAATTTTTTCAAAGACCCCAAAGTGTCTTCAAACCTTCCAAAGGCCCTAATGCGCCTATTTTTCATCAGGCTCTTGCCCGAACTACGAATGACTTGATTCTCGCCAAATGAGATACGTAGGCAACCTAAAATGGTGCGGTCATAACTCTTAGTTCAACTCCAATCCCCTTTTCAAAAACTTTTAATCAATTTAAAGTTCTCATTTCAAACTCCTTCAAAACTCCTACATTTTCAAACTTCTTCCAAAACTTGCATCATGCATCATTCATCCGAAAAGTGATGACTAAACCCCATTTTCAAAGTTCTAAAGTGGATATTAAGTGGATAATGGTAATCGGTTATTCTAATGAGTAAACAAAGGGTTATTAGACATGTAGGTACCGAAAGGGCGATGTAGGGTGATGATCTTAGGATATCTTCCTGACACGTAACCAACCCTCGAACCATAGATTTATGTTTTCAAATGACCAAAGTGGAGTTTATTTTCCAAAAGGGCCTAAATCTTTTCAAAGGTTGCCAAACAACCTATTTTCTTAAAAACCCTCTCTTGAGGGAGTTTTCAAAACCTTTTCCAAAAAAAAAAAAAAACCCTAAGTTTAATCTTCGGGTTAACACTTAGTTTTAGGTGCCCTAACTCAGCTTAATCAAGTTAGGTGGTGACTCCTATTTTTCTGAAAAGCCCTTAGTCAAACCAATTTTCAAACCTAGTCGCACTTGTCCTTCTAGGAGGATGAGTTCTAGTGACAGAGTTCTGTGCTTTTTGTCTCTAAGTTGAAAGGACCTTGGACACCCAAAAACCAGGGCGCGACAGCTGGCGACTCCATTGGGGACTACTTAGAGGGTTCGGCCATTAACTTGTCTCTTCACCCTTCACTCACCTAGAATCTCCAGTTACTTTGTCCTGTTTTATCCACTCCCTAAATTTTCCAAGTTTCCAAAACGAATTCTATTCTCCAAAATAATTTCCAAATAAGTGTCATCACCCGCATTCATTGTTTACATTCATGCTCTTACACTAATCGCCCATTTTACCTTGCATTGAGATTTTTGAAAAGTTACTAACTCTTTGCATTTTTCTTTTGTAGATGGACCTTTGTTCACATTTTATTTTATGTCTTATTCATTGTTATGTATGTGATGAATGTACAGGATGTGATGTGTGTTGTTGGGTCCTTTCCTCTATTTTCAAAAATTCCACACACACTTGGTGCGCTCACTTGCATTTGCATCTTGCATATATTACTTGGTTACTACCCTTCTAGATAGAAGGGGGAATAGTATATTGACTGTGGGCGGATGCTGTGTCAGTTTCTTAGCTTACGGTCTCTTCATAATTCCCTCGCTCGAACCACCAACCAAAGATGGAGTTCACCTTTTCGGAGGTGGACATCGGAGGTTTAAAGGTTCGGGGACCGAGCTTTTTAGGAAACATTAGTAAACCCCCGACCTCATGCTCATGTAGCACCCCATGCATAGCCGAACCTTTGCCGGATTTAAGACACACGTGTCAATTTCAAAATCAAGGAGGAAAGGGCGACTGCTTTATTTTTCCCTTGTATGTTTTGTTTAATCCATGCTGTTATGCTATTTAATTCTTGTTGTTTCCATGTATATGCATCATAACTGCTCATGCATCGGAACTCACTTCAAGACAAGAGTTCTCAAAGTAACTCAAGTCATTGCATCTTTATGCATCCAATCAACCCTTAAAGAAAGGCTTAAAGACCTTCTTGTCTAAATTCAAGCCAACCCAAAAACTCCTAAGGGTACCACGAGACCCTAATGATTCGTGGCATGCATCAAAGTCATCTCATAAAGAAGGGCCTTAATCCCTCTTCGCTCATGGAGATAAGGTTGCCAAGAAGACAAGGGAGCAATTCAAATCAAGGGCTCTTACCAACAAAGCAAATACAGAGGCTCAAGAGTAGTTTAGGATCTTATGATGTAAATATAGAATAAGTGAAAGTCCCAAGGAAAATGTTCCCCCTCCCCATTTCTATGTATTTTTTGAAAAATTCTATGTATCCAAGAGAATTCATCTTAATAAAAGCGTTCTTATTGATAAATGAATGAATAAATGTATAAATGAATGAATAGGGGCAGGTATAGTATTTGCATGCTGGGGCAATCCCCTATCTCCAGACATGAGTCAAAGCATCATGTTTAGTCCCCTTCAAAAGGCAGGGGCACCTTTAGGCCATGCATTGCATAAAACCTTTCCAAATTAAGAACCTAACATGTGATCCTTTTGTTTTGTTTTTCTTTATTTATTTTCTTTTCTCCCCCCATCTCATCAAAAGACTAGCAATAGCTTTGGTGAGATTGTTGGCATTGTAGGTCACCATTGCTCCAAGAAAAGGAAAGAGAGGAACACAAGTGACGCCCGTCCTCCGAACGCCAGTCCGTACCCAACAAAGATCAGCACAAATGTCGAGCGAAGGCAATACTCCCGATCAGTAGAACAATTTAGTAACATGCGAAGAAGTGAATGAAATGAAGGCGAAGATAGACGAGATGTTAAAGCTCATGCAACTGATGGCCTTCAAAGGGCCTGTCACGAATCCGTCAACCTCAACATCCTATCCCAAGGAAACTGAAGCAATCTCACCAAGGGTCGTCTTGCGAACTGATGGTGTAACCAAGAGCAAGGAGCTCCCCAAAGCGGTACACCTCGAGGAAGGAGAAAAAGACAACCCTGAAACCATCTTGCTAATTGCCACATCAAAGAAGGAAGGCCCAGACCCCCTTAATCTTAAGATACAAGGCTTAGAGGAGTCCCTACATAGTCTACAAGGTCATGACACCTTCGGTGGGATGTCTTACGAAGAACTCTGCGTCTTCCCTAACTACCCATGGCCGCCCAAATTCAAGATGCCCGATTTTCAAAAGTACGACGGAAGCGGAGATCCTGTGGCTCACCTGAGGCTATATGCTAGGGCACTAAGTGGTCATGGGAATGACCCCAAACTCTTGATGCAATTGTTCCAACATAGCTTGACTGGGCCCGCACTGCAATGGTTCGCCCGATTAGATTTAAGGAAGATTATAACCTGGAACGAGTTGGTCTTAGCCTTCAGATCCCAATACCGCCATAATAGCGATCTAAGCATGGACTGATGTGCCCTAATGATGATGACTCGAGGGGAGAAGGAGAGCTTCAAAAATTACGCTTTGAGATGGAGGGAGGCAGCTGCTCAAATCGACCCCCTGTTGCTAGAAAAAGAGTATGTGCAGCTATTTGTGAACACCTTCCAAGGATTGTACTATGAACGTTTGTGTCTGAGCATCGGAAAGAGTTTTTTTGAGTTGATAATACAAGGGGAAATGATTGAGAATGGACTAAAAATTGGCAGAATCACTAACCCCTACGCCAAGACAAGTGAGGGATTTGCGAATGCGGCTAAGAAGGTAGCAACCACTCGGGGAGTCGGCAAGAAAGGAGGAGAAGTATCTGTCATCCTGACTACACAATAGCAGCCATATTACCCACAATACCAAGCTCGACCTTCATTGCCTGCTCCCATCATCAACATCCTCGTTGCTACTACCCAAGCACCCTCAACTGGACCTGCTGCAGCCCGACCGTACCTCAACCCCAACAAAAACAACAACTGACGGAATCGAGAATTCACATGTTTGGCATGCACCCAGATAGAGGCCTATCATGAGCTCCTCAAGGCCAAGCACATAAACCCTATACCCCTGCAGCCATTGCCAAGCTCGTTACCGCCAACTTTCAACCCTGCCCTTACCTGCGAGTACCATTCTGGGGGACAGGGGCATGACATGGAATCTTGTTTCTTTTTTAAGCATAAGATTCAAGACCTCATTGATAACAAGGTCATCAACACCCAAGAAACAAAGCCAGCCCCCACGCCCAATGTCACGGCATATCCCTTACCAGACCATGCTATCAACATCATCACCGAGGATGAGGCAGATCCTAATGGTATCATAACCGCAGAGTACTTCGAGGATGAGTCAGACACTGAAAGCGATTGGGAGGAAGAACTGCCACCATGCCCTATCTATCTCTACAATACAAATGGAGAACAAGACCTTTTCGACTGGCCTGTGGATGAACCTGTTGCAAACATTCCTAGTGATACTGCACCTGTGGATGGCTGGGGAGAAGAATTCCTACATCCTAGATACTTTGAAGCTGAGGCTCACTTGAAAGAGGAACTCTTCGATTATGAGGACATGAGCTGGGGCATCTATGAGCTGAAACTGCCAAACCCACCATTCAAATTCAACGAAGGCGATCTGGATAGCCTGTTTGCAGAGATTGACAAAAAGGAAGCTGAAAAAGAAGAAGCCAAGGAAAAGTCGTTGCAAGCCTCTGAAGAAAGCCTGGTTATGAAATCCCAAAAAGTCGAGCAAGAGAAAACTGCCTAACTAAAGGAGAGCCAACAGGGATCCCAAGACGGGACGCACAACCTCACTGACCCCACTAAAGAAGAAGGAGGAAGCCCTAGTTGCACTATGACCACTAATCTCTGTCACTCCGCAACTGATGCATCAATCCGCCCAGCACAACAAAGTGAGGAAGCCGGTGAATGGGACATGAAGGAGGCAGGCGTGGTCCCAAAGCCTACCTGAAGAAGTGATTGTCAAAGGGATGTTCTTCTACCAAACTTTGTCTTTACTTTCTTGTTAATTTTTGTTTCGTTCACTCTACTTTCATCTTTTGCTAATCAAGAGCTCATCATGTAAATAGAACTTTTGAAATGAAAGAAGTTGAAATTTGCATTTATCATCTTTGGAACTTGCTCTTTTTCAGAATTTTTCTTTCTTGTCACCATGCCCTAACTTGAAAGGAGGGATGGTACGTGCGTCCTCGCCTATGAAGACCATTTCTAGTCCAAAAGCAAAATAGCAAAAGGAAGGAAAGAGAGTGGATCACAAGAAGGGTGGCCTCCAAAGGACGCCACGGCAAAGCAATCGGCAGTTAGACCCTCAAAGGGAGGAGAAGCCCCCATTTCAAAATCTCTGGAATAGCAAAAGTAATTCCCTTAGTTAGCCCACTCGAGCCACAAGTAATTTTCATTCAAACACCCTAACCAGAAACACCCCCCCCCCCAACACTGGGGCAAGTGTGAGTAACAGAACAATTAAACTAACACCTGTTTGTTTCAAAGGATGATGCCAAAAGCTCTAAAATTGAACTTCATAGACTAAGCAATCTTGTCTAAAAGGAAGAGGGGCCATCTATTTTGCTACCATACAGTTAAAATAATCCTCTTCGAAAAACCCCTTTTGAGCCAAATTATATTCCTTAAAAAAACCCGCACTAGTGATCACCCCTACAATGGGTGAAAGCAAGTTCGGAGAAAAAAGTGACAAAAAGGGAGCATGGAGAGAAAGAAAGCCCCCTCCTACATCGAAAGAGGAGGGAAACAAGGCAATACTCAGAAAAAAAAAAAGATGAGATGACGATTGATGCCTCTTGAAAGTTAATAGATTGTGCAAGCGGTAGTACTGGGGCAAAAACTAAAAGAAAATGACAAGCCCTGTATAGGTGCGAGATCGTACAAAAAGGGAAGAGAGGAAAAGGGAAAGATAAGCCCACAAAGATCTGAAAAGGTGACCACCAGTAGACTCTAGAAACCACATAACACTTTGAGCCTTCGATACCATTCCCTTCAAAAACCCGCAACCTGACCACATTACAATCCACAGAAAGTCCCCTTAGATCAGGAAATATTGCTTAGTCTAAACAAGTTCAAAAGAAAATGGTGATATCGGAAAAAGAAAAGAGAACAAAGCAGCAAAAGCTTACTCAAGGTGGTTCTAGTTATTATCACCAAAAAAAAAAAAAAAAATCGTTTGAGCCTGAATACCCCTTCATTCATCACCCTTAACCTAACCTACATTACGGTCCAAAGTAAAGTCTTTTCGGATTGAGGATAGAAACTGCCCGTTCCTTTACTAAAGGCTACTTTGACTATCACCTAGAAGTCTACTAGATCAAACATAAGGTCCTCGAGAAAAATGAGTGAGTCATAGATTCTTAGATAGGAGAAATGAAATGAGAGTCGGGTTCGAAAATGAAAACCCTAGGAATGGGGCAACTACTATCTCGCCATGACAGGAAAAAGGCGCAACAAAAAGGGGAATCTCCAAAGAAAGAGCAAAGTACCGAAATTAAAATTTTCGGGGAACGCCCGATCTACCTCTAGGCCTATCTCCATAAAGCTACATGCCTCCATGCTTTGCATGAACGTGTGCGGCGACACACTCACCCTCTGCGCACTTACTTACAGCTTACGTACATCCATCATTTCTTATGTGTGTGCCATGATTTCTGCGTTCCTGTATTCTCACATGCATACATTCAAAGTGAGACTAAAAGAAAAAAGTCTATCATCATCTCATGAAAAGAAACAAAAAGATAATAATAATGCATATATAACCAATAATAGTCATCATCCATAATGGCCAACACACGGCCACAAATACAGAGACAATGACCACCAGACTAACTAAAAACTCTAACTATGTCCGCAGGTAAAGTAAGGCGCCTCAAGGAGCAGGGTCGTCATCTAAGTCGAAGTCGCCTATATTCGACACATACATGGAGGGCTGGCTAGAAGAAGCTCCAGCGTCATAAGGGCCCTGTATATAAAATAAAAAAAAAAGACCTGGCGTTAGAACACGAAGGAATGCATGAGAAATATGAAAAACGAACCATGAATAACATACCCAGCGGGCCTCCATTTGAGATATGTGAGCAGTGAGGGCCTCTACCTCAGCACAGTACTGATCTCGTGTCTGGCAAGCTACTAGATACTCCTCCTCAGAAACAAAGCCCTGAGCTCGACGCCAAAGCTCCACCACCTCATGGTCGGCCACCTGCCCTCCGACCACCAGATCCAGCTGAGTAAAAGCACCAATGGATCTCGCTCAGAAATGAGCCTCATAATCCACATCCGGCGAGAGAAAGAACCGCTCACCAGGAACCCCGACTATATAAGGGATCTCTACTCGGCCTAATAAAGTCCCAACATATATTGGGGAGGATCCATGGCCACGCAGAAGTCAGTATGAACCTGCCGCCAGTGGCGCTCCCCGAGATACGTCTTCCATGACACGGGGCCCTGGTAGGTGATCCACGACCTGGATAAAAGGATGACGTCCCTCATGCCGGCATACTGGGTGAACTAGTGCTAAGGTGCCCAGGTCACATCTCGAGGCTTCAGCAACTCCAAGTTAGCCCTGAGGGCTACAAAATTTGTGAGCAAAGACCGCTGGACTACCTACTGCCTGGCCCATCTCGTGGCTCACAGGAAGGCATCGCTCGCTAACACCTCCGGTTGGTGAACTGGAAAATACTCATAGCTCCACCATACCAGAAATGGCCAAAAGCTCGTCAAGCTCCCTCAAGCCTTGGATGTCCTCAATCTCATCCCTCGTAAGAAGCAGGCAAAGGTAAAAGTGCCCCAATCGGCATAGTCTAGTGCATCTAGATCTACTACCAAGCTCACCAAGGATAACGGAACCGTCGACCTATTATTGTTGCAAAAGCAACTAAAGATGACGTATAGCACCAGTCGGCGCCTCATGAAGACCTAGTCGGCTAGGGAAGGCTTGAAAGCGAACGCTGTCTCCGCTGAACATAAGAGTGAGGCTAGGAAACTCGAGCCTCCAAGCCCTGGCCACTCGAAGAGAAGACGAGCCTCCTCCAGAGACACGTCTCGTAAAGAAATCGGAACCCCTCCGAAGGATAGCCTGGTAATCATAGCCTAAATGACAGGAGTAGGCCCCAACTCAAAACCCACCAAGTGAACGGTCTCGGTCTCCCCAAACCACCGCTCTAACAATCCCACGGTGATCCAGTGATCAATCCTGCCTGTCTGCAAAGTCATGAAGGCCCCAAACCCAATCCGGTGCTGGAAGTCATGATAAGATGATGCTGATGCTTGTATAGCCCTCAAGGTCAAGATACTGGCCCTCTAAAAGAACTGTGGGTGGAGGACGAAAACCAACCATATCGTGAGTATAGGCTCAGGTGGAAGGCCAAGTCATGTAGTGGCGGGACATCTGGAATCGCCAACTGGTCGTCCGTAAACGAAGTATCTCTCCTCCTGTCCCGAACGGAGGCCATATCGTATCCTGTCCGTGGGTCCACGGACGAGTCAGCATTATCCTTAAATCTGTCAACGAGAGTCGCCGAAGGCTGCCCCATCATGGAGCTCCCACTAGAAGCTGTCCTGCTTGAAGATCGTTGCGACCCACTGTGGCCGCCTCGAGGAGAACCGACTCTACCACTACTCCGCACAGGACCTCCCCTGCTGCCTCCTCGCGTTGGGCCACCCCGGCCACTGCTCCGAGCTGAGCTGGTCCTACTGCCACCCCTAGCCGAGCTGCCCCAACTACCGCTGCCCTCCTCAGACTCAATCCGTGACGTCTTCCCATGACGCCTCCTGTCTGGACCGTCACCCCCGGCCTCTGTCATCTTGAAAGAATGACAACATTTAAAAGAAGTAATCAGTCACCATATGTGAAAAGCGCAAAGATAAGTGCATCAATGTATATACATAAAAGAAAAAAGGAGAGAACATAAAAAATAAAAAAAAAAGAGGAGAGCCAAAAAAGGAAAGAGAAAAAAAAAAGGAAGAAAAAAAAAAAAAGAAGAAGAAGAAAAAAAAAAAAAAAAAAAGAAAAAAAAAAGAGAGAAAAGAAAAGTTGGGAGGGCTAGGGCCCCATCTATCACCGTTTAAGATTTTCAATGGTTTTCAGCTTTCCCCACAAAAGTTTGGTACCTAAAATTTCTAACGGTTTTCAAAACTTTTTCCTCAAAAGTCTCATTTCAAAAGGCTTAACGGTTTCTCGGGCTTTCTCCTTTAAAAACCTTGGTTCAAAAGTTCTCTAACGGTTTTCAAGTTTTTTTCTCAAAAAGTTTGGTTCCAAAATTCAAAACCAGTTTCTCGGGCTTTCCCCTTCAAAAGCTCTGCTTCAAGATTTTCTAACGGTTTTTCGAGCTTTTTTCCTCAAAAAGTCTCATTTCAAAATTTCAAATTGGTTTCTCGGGATTTCCCTTTCAAAAGCTCTGTTCAAAATTTTCTAACGGTTTTCTGAACTTTTCCCTTAAAAAGTCTCATTTCAAAATCTCACCTATTTATCAGGTTTTCTCCTTAAAAAACCCTGGTTCAAAAATTTTCTAATGGTTTTCAAGACTTTTGCCTTAAAAAGTCTAATTTTAAAATTTCAAAACGGTTTCCCGGGCTTTCTCCTCCAAAAGCTCTATTTCAAAATTTTCTAACAATTTTTCGGGCTTTTTCCTCAAAAAGTTTAATTTCAAAATTTCAAACTGGTTTCCCAGGTTTTCTCCTCCAGTAGCCCTAGTTCAAGAATTTTCTCAAGGTTTTCTGAGCTTTCTCCTCAAAAAGTCTCATTTTAAATGGTTTCTCGGGCTTTCACCTTCAAAAGTCCTATTCCAAAGTTTTCTACAATCAATTTTTGGGATTCCCTCCTTCAAAAACCCTACCCCTAGGGATTTTCCAAAACACTCCATCCTTAGGAATTTTTGTTTTTTTGGAAGGTTTTCAAAACTAAGTGTTAAAATTTTTGCAAATTTCGGCGGAGTTTTGCCTTAAAAAGGCACTACCCCGAAATCCAACAACTCACACACAAAGCATGAAAAGCTCTCAAATCATCAACCAAAACAAGTCCATCCTCCAGAACACATGCCCCGTTCTCGAAAACAATTTTCAAAACCAATTTTTCAACCTTTTTCAAATTTTTCAATTTCATCCACATCTCTAAAAATTTCAAAAAATTTCATGAAACACGTAAGAACATCACTACAATTTCTAAAAACATTCTATAATTTTTCGACCACCAACAGGATCCATTTTGTAATTTTCTTCAATTTTTCCTATTTTTCACAATTTCTAAAAATTCAAAATTTCAAAATTTTTCAAAAAATTACGAAATTTCATACGATTGTTCCATACATTTTTCTAAGGTTCTCGATATAAAAATCACATACAAACAGTCAATGCCCAAGCTTGTAGAGGCGATTTTTCGAGTCCCATGGAAACCCACTTTCACAAAAC
Organism: Euryodendron excelsum; assembly: GCA_033060915.1. Lineage (NCBI taxonomy): Eukaryota > Viridiplantae > Streptophyta > Magnoliopsida > Ericales > Pentaphylacaceae > Euryodendron > Euryodendron excelsum. The sequence goes on along the minus strand of CM065393.1, from coordinate 10,513,716 downwards.
ATGCAAAATCATCCAAAACACACCCAATCTTTACCAAATCATGAAAAAAATCCGATCATTGTGTTCTGAACATCTTAAAGCATAGGAATGCACTGATCATTTGCAAGAAACCGAGACATATGCATCAAAATTGAAGAAATTTCAAGAAAACTAACCTTTGAAATTCTCCGATGAAAAACGGGTTTTCCGCCAAGAATCCGGCAACAACAACAGTTTCCAGCCAATGCCCGATGTCCTCCAACACCCCTTCGTTGACTCCCGGTCGAAAACCTTCAAAAATCCCTCAGAGAAAACTTCGAACTCGACTTAAAACTCAAAAACGCAATACTAAAACGCGACCTGCTTTGTTTTAATACACGGGCTGGCGCATGTAGCAGATGCGCTAGAACAAATTCATAACGAGCACATATAATACATACGCCAGGGTTAAAACACGCCAGGCGCACGTAATACTTGCGCCTAGCGCTTTAGCTTCCTGCCAAAATCAGTTTCAAGCTTCCGAAAGTCCAAATTTATTCCCAAGGCTTTTTCAAAAGCCGAAAGTCGAGCTTTCAACATTCACTGGCAAGAATCGAATGTCCTAAATCGAACCATGTCAAATTGGCAACCCGATTCCCCACTGGAATGTAAAGCTTTTCAAATTCTAGAACCTTCTAGACCGGCGACCCACAAGGGGTCCTAACACATTCCAAAACTCACCGAAACATCGTCTCTCCGATCACCTCGCGACCAAAAAAGGATTCTCACTTTGTTATTTTTCTACCTCCGACAAGCAAAGACTTAAAAAGAGGGGCAGCTGTAAGCACCCCATTTTTGCTCCCTCGGTAATCTCCGGCCCGACCGGGTTCGGTTTCAAGCATCGCAACACATGCAAGCTCAAGACGAGCCATTCGATCTCCAATCCAACCAACTGGTCACTTCTTGGGCCCCAAGAACTCGTTGGAGCCATGAGCACCATCATTCCAGGCAGCTTTCCGGACCAAGCGGTCCTAGAAACCAACGCAATCCAGGTAGCTTCCCGGGATCGGGCTATCTCGGGGACCAACACCTCATCAAATTCCAGACAGTTTACTTTTGGCGCCTGCTAGCCCGCCAATATAGAATGTTTGCCATTTGGTAGTTCTTTGAGACCGGGCGTTCTCAAAGACCGACACCACCCTTCCAGGTAGCTTTCTGGGACCAGGAGTTCTCAGGAACGAACACTACCCTTACAGGTAGCTTTTTGGGACCAGGCGTTCTAAGGAACCAACACCACCCCTACAGGTAGCTCTCTAAGACCGAATGTTCTTAGAGACCAACACCGCACAGGTAGTTTTTCGAGACTGGGCGGTCTCGGGAACCAGCACCTAGGTCAACACTGGTGCCTGCTAGCCTGACTCGGTAAAAAATGACCAAACCTGCCCCTTGGGCCTCTAAGCACGTTTTGAAAAAAATTCAAAATCCCTCAAAACGATAAGTCCACTTTTTCAAAATGTTACTAAACTGTTAGGCATCCCCCGCACGCCATTCGGTCCAATTCCGGTCCCATTCCGGCTCACTCTGGTTAAAATGACCATTTTGCTCCTGGCAATCCAAACATGCCTCGAAACAGCATCGGTCCTGGGTTTCGAGCAAAGGGTTTTACCATACACCTTTGTTTAACCCGAGGGGGACCCTATGACATTAAACGCACACGACTCGATAAAAGCTCCCTGGAGCGTCTCGCAGACGCTCCGCCTAAATTGTCTTTTCTCTCGATGCCCTAGTTATAATGCACCGTCAACTGACTTGAGAAATGCGTAAATCAGGGAATTCTCGAAAGCTCGTTCATAGATCTTTCCATCGATATGACTCGATCGGATAGATCGCTTCCTGAAGCCCTCCATCGTACGGTGCGAAAACTACAACTTTCAGCAACCCTTGGAGCGTTTCGCAGACGCTCCGCCAAGGTTGACTTTTTCTTCGATTCCAAGATTGAAATGTACCATCAAACGACTTAAGAAATGTGTAAATTTGCGAATTCCCGAAAATATTTCCTGAGTACCTTCCATCGGTACGGTTCGATCGAAGAGGTCGCTTCTCGAAGGCCTCGATCACACGACATGAAAAATAGCCACTTTCGAACACCCTCGAAGTATATCAAAGACACTCCACAAAAGTATCCTTTTATGCATGCTTCCCGAGACGATATCCCGTGCTTCCAAACACAATTCAAACTTTTCGAAAACATAAAAGTCCACGAGAAACCTCAAGAGAGCACCGTGGGTGCAACCAATTCCCCCAGAACCTTCCCGGTTGACTTAATTATCGAGACAAAGTTTGGATAAACCTTCCTGGTGATGGAGCGTATGCTACATGCGCTCAAATTTTGATTAGATCGACCAACTTTCAATCAACAGTCGAGATTTAACTAGTACACAAGGTGCCACGTGTCATTCTGGCAATAAACAGTACCTGCGGATGTCCTACATGCGCCAGGTCAAAATTTGGCCAGGCGCATGTAGCACACGTGCCAAGCCTGTTCCAGATTGCCTATAAATACCGGACCGCCCCTTTGCATATTCTCTCCGAAATTGATGCGAAGCTGTGTTGAAACTGCTCCAGAAATTTGAATCCTTACATATATTTCACCCCTCCAACACTTAGGCTAGATTCTACCTCCCTCAAGCCTATACACTTCACCTACATGGCCTGATACACACTTACACACTGCATTCCAGCCCCTCAAGCCCTCTTGAAGTCATTCAAGCTCAAATCAAGACATCCATTGAAGACTAAAAGTGTGTTGAAGGCAAAAGTTGGTATCCCTTTTATATTTGTGTCTTCCCCCACTCTTCTTTTCTCCCACTTAGCCTACTTAGGCTATTCTCAATTTTAATCCCCATCTACAACCTCCCATTCTTGCATGCTTGAGCCAAGAGGGCTCTTAGATCATACCTAGAGGAAAGCAAGTGAGAACCATCGTGTAAGAGGACCTTTCACTAGCCTACTTTGAGATGGTATGATCTAGGAGCCCCTTGTTTATGTGGTGTAGCCTAAAAGCCTTGTATGTGATCATGACCCCTTGCATGTTACTATTTTGATCATGTTTTATATGCTTGGTTTCATTTTATGTTTATTGTCATGTTTTAAAATGCTTACATTACTCTTGGCTGCATGTTATTTCCAAGCTCTATATTCCTTTCAAAAATAGTTTCAAGAGTTGGCTCGTAGAAGTTTAGGATGGAATTTTAGAAATCATGCCTTAGAAGATCCCCTACTAATCCCCTAACTCTCATTTTGGCATCATGACATTTTAATTTGCATAAGGGTTGCTTTCTAATCCTTTAATTTTCAAGATTTTCATTCTTTTAAGTGTAGTGGTTGAAATGGTCACATGGAACCCTCTCTGTAGTGGTCTCCCTTTTTTTTGGCCATATAAAGCCTCTCTTGATGGAATGGTTCCCTTGAAAAATGATTTTCAAAATCCTTGTCCAAAGATGATATAAAAAATGCATTCTCTCCATCTTTGTATTAAAAATGGTGCCTTAAAAAGTTGTCATCACCATGTTGATTTTTGGGCTTCTTACACTCTTGTGAAGATTATTGTTATAATAGCCATGAGGAGACCTTCCTTGGAATAATCTCCAAACACCAACCATATAAACCATACTCTTGGCTAGAGTCAAAATTTGCATGGAAATGATCTTCCAAAGGGTTGTTCACCAAAGTCCATTGCATAACATGCTTTGTTTTTTAAAGCTCTTTCTAAAAGTGGATTAAACTAACTTTCAAAACCATTTTCCAATCCAACCCTAGGTTAACTTGACCCTAGTTCACTCACCTTAGATTAACCTAACCATAGGTCATCTTAACCCTAGGTTAACCTAACCCAAGTTAGTTAATCTTAGGTCACCCCTAACCCTAGGCCAACCCAACCTATGTTAGTACACTTCAAGGTTCCAACTCTTGAACCCTCTTCTAAATGATCACTAAATTTTAAACTATTCTCCTAAACCATTTTCCCAAAACCTCCTACTCTCTTGATTCCAAAAAACCAACTCCATAAACTCTTCAAATATTCTTACACTCCATCTTCAAGGCATTTCCAAAGATGTTTTCAAAAGGTCACAAACCAAAGGTGTCCCTAGCCCTCTCATGGTTAGTGATTTCAAGAAAAAGTGATAAATCAAGAACAAACCTCCAACTTTGTCCATGTTAGGATTCCAAACCCTTAGCCATTTCCAAAAACCATTTTCAAAAATTAATTCATCAAAACATTCTAAAATCATGCCTTCAAGGTTTTCAAAACAAAACTTCAAAAACACTTTCAAGTTCTCTTGAGTCATGCCAAAGCATTTTTCCAAAACTCCATTAAGTTGATCCAAAAACATTTTCGAAACACTCCACCATCCAAATTCAAGTCAAAACTTCCAAGGCCACAAAGAGTCTTCAACTTCCAAGACCACAAAGTGTTTCCAACTTCCAAAAGCTTCCAAGTATCTTAAAATTTTTCAAAGGCCTCAAAGTATCTTAAATTTTTTCAAAGACCCCAAAGTGTCTTCAAACCTTCCAAAGGCCCTAATGCGCCTATTTTTCATTGGGCTCTTGCCCAAACTACGAATGACCTGATTCTCGCCAAATGAGATACGTAGGCAACCTAAAATGGTGTGGTCATAACTCTTAGTTCAACTCCAATCCCCTTTTCGAAAACTTTCAATCAATCCAAAGTTCTCTTTTCAAACTCCTTCAAAACTCCTACATTTTCAAATTTCTTCCAAAACTTGCATCATGTATCATTCATTTGAAAAGTGATGACTAAACCCCATTTTTAAAGTTCTAAAGTAGATATTAAGTGGACAATGGTAATCGGTGATTAGACATGTAGGTACCGAAAAGGCGGAGTAGGGTGATGATCTTAGGATATCTTCTCTACACGTAACCAACCCTCGAACCATAGATTTCTGTTTTCAAATGACCAAAGTGGAGTTTATTTTCCAAAAGGGCGTAAATCTTTCCAAAGGTTGCCAAACAACATATTTTCTTAAAAACCCTCTCTTGAGGTAGTTTTCAAAACCTTTTCCAAAAAAAAAACACTAAGTTTCATCTTCGGATTAACACTTAGTTTTAGGTGCCCTAACTCAGCTTAATCAAGTTAGGTGGCGACTCCTATTTTTCTAAAAAGCCCTAGTCAAACCAATTTTCAAACATAGTCACACTTGTCCTTCTAGGAGGATGAGTTCTAGTGACAGAGTTCCGTGATTTTTGTCTCTAAGCCGAAAGGACTTTGGACACCCAAAAACTGGGGAGCGACAGCGTGCATATAAAAGGAGGATGCCATTTTTGGTGAAAGGCACTCTGTTTTACTTTATTTCCTTATCTAGCGTGTTCGTTGCCAATTTCGACTCCCACCACTGTAAGTCTCTCTAGGCTTGTATTTCTTTCGTGCTTTTCTTTGCTTACCTTCTCATTTTCGACGGTTATCCCCTGATGGCATCTCGTCTTAGGAAAATGCTAGATGGTTCGGCGGCCATTGCCGCTTTTAGGGCTTGATATGAGATCCCGGACGAGATCGGCTTAGAGCTAGTTGATACAAGTGATCACCACATATGGGAAATTGAGAAGGGAGTACCCTTCCCGATCATTGCCATTTTAGAAGGGGGCCTTAGGTTTCCCCTTCATCCTTTACTCTATAAGTTCATTGTAAAAAAGAAGGTGTTGCGCTCCTAACTGTCGTCAAATGTATATAGGATCATCTTTTGTATGCTTGAGCTTAATCGGTGCCTGGGTGCGAACTTGGGGCTCTCCGAACTTGAATACTATTACACACTCTGTAGGGTTGGGGGGAGTTCCAAAGTCTATCTTCAGACTGTAGAGCAGGCTAATGAATTAGTGAAATGTTTACCCTCCTCTAAGAAGGGCGTTGACGATGTTAGGGTTTGGGTAACCGGGCCCTGGGAGTTTGGCGACCTTCCTGAGGGTAAAGGACTAGCGTTCCGATGCTCTAGAGTTCTGCTTGAGATAGGTTTGATGCCGACCTTTCATCTTCTGTGTCTGATTTGATTCTAATGCGTGTTTGAACGTAATCGTGATATTTTGCAAAAAAAAAAAAAAAAGAAGCGATCGATAGCGAGAGACTGGCTTGTTAACTTTGTCGATCTAAATAAGGCTTTGAACTTTCGTGGTGAAGGCAAATTGAGGGACCTTGCTCGGACTTCCCACATATTGCTAAACTATCCTTTCCGCTATTCGATGTTTACCGCCGACACGGGGATCCCACAGAGCGTCCTCACGAGTTTGGCTAATCAAGGCACTGAGGCAGACTTCGAGGAAATTTCTGTTAGGATTGTTGTCAAAAGAGCCCGTGCCACCACAAGAGTAACAATCGTCGTCCCTCCTCCGTCAAAGCCTGTTGTCGAAGAACTGTTTGAATGTGAAGCCCACTCTAAGTCGAACAGTTCGGCCTCGAGTTCGTCGCTACTTACAATCCCAGACCACTGAGTCAGATTATAAACCAGAACACAAGAATCCACCCCATCTCCAAACGGGGAAGACGAAATGAATTTGAGGGAGATGATGTTTGCCGCAGTGGGTAAGCCACTAAAGACGACTGCCACGACTTCTACTGACCCTCCAATTGCCACTCTGGAGACTGCCCGATGGAGGAAGTCGCCCTTATTCAAAAGAAGCCGGTGACCCGGCAATAGAAGAAAAAGGCGCCTAAGGTTGCCGCACCACCTCTAACTCCTAAGAAACCAAGGGTCGACTCTAGCAAAGCTACGGTGGAGGAAGTTGGAGAAGTGGTCACCATTATGCTAGATATTTTGGGCTGACCTCTAACAACAACTGATTCGATAATTGACCAAGCCGAAGTCGCTTTCGGCGTCATTAAGAGCGTCCTTCAAAAGAAGGACGTCACCAAGTTGAGGGTGGCGGGCGATATTGGCATCTTCATGGGGCCTTTTATGATTCTCTTTTGGTAAGTCAACATTGCCTTTCAATTCGCTAGAGATTTTGCTCATATCATTTTTATGCAAACTTTGCTTTTGGTGTAGGGTTATCTGAATTCACTGGAGACAACGAGTCGCTACTGAAAACTTACTAAGGAGCATGAGCACCTTATAGAAGTGCATGGTGGCTTAAAGAAAGAATGGATCGATGCTAACAAAGATCGAATCACTTTCAGGAAAGTGGCCAAACAGGCGATTGCCGAACGTAAGATGGTGAAGGGGGACTATGAGAAGAGAGACAGGGAAATGGCCGACCATCAGAAGAAAAATGATGTGCACTTCGTGGAACTATATAAGGCTAAGTCAGAGATCGAAGCTCTCCAAGTCGAAGTGGCTAAGTTAAAGGCGGAGGAAGAGGCCATCATAATACGGGGTGACAAAAGGGCGGCCAGTAACCTGGCCATTCAGATGAAAGATCTGAGCCATAGCATCTTCCGAGCGAGCTGGAACGGTGCCCTTATCTTTACTAATGTGGATAAGTCCTCCAATGTTTGGCATTTGTGCCCTGACTACTTCGACACTACTGAGAACGGTGTTATCGATCCAAAGAATGTGATAACCAACGCTGAGTATAGCAGACAACTTGCTTTGGAGGCCACTACTGAAATGGAGAAGGCTACTGTTGAATCATCTACGGCTGCAGGAGAGGTCGCAGATAACTCGGCGGAGCCATCTGTGCAATTGGGGGAGAAGTCGGCAGAAGAATAAAGTTGTAGTTTTCCTTTTTTGGATTTCTTTTTGTAACCAACCTTCCTATCTTTAATAAAAGTCTTGTTTTGCCATCGTCTCGATATTACTTTCTCTCGGCCAATCTTAGGCAGATGTTTGGCTCTTTTTGATTGTTGAAAGTTTATAAAAGTTTGGTATGAGACCTTTGTTTATAAATAAATTTTTGGCCTGTCCTAAATAGTCTAGGATTAGGACCAAGTTTTAACACTTGGTTTTTGTGGCCTTCATTGGCCGACTTATCCAAGTTGGACAGGACCAAGTTTTGACACTTAGTTTTTGGGACCTTCATTAGCCAACTTGTCTAACTTGGACAGGGCCAAGTTTTGACACTTGGTTTTTGTGGCCTTCATTGGCTGACCTGTCCAACTTGGACAGGGCCAAGTTTTGACACTTGATTTTTGTGACCTTCATTGGCCGACCTGTCCAACTTGGACAGGACCAAGTTTTGACATTTGGTTGTTGGTCCTACAATGCTTTGAGTAGATTCATTTGAACAACTTCATATTCTATTGATCTTGTAAAAGCTTTACACACTTGTTGAGTTGTTACATCATATGGGATACCACACTACTAGTACAACTTCTTCAAGTTGTTTGCATTCCAAGGCTGAGGTAGCTGTCTTCCCTCTTCGATAGTTTCCAGTCGGTATGCTCCAACACTGACCTGGGATGCCACTTGGTAAGGGCCCTTCCAGTTGGGGTCGAGCTTGCCACCCGTTGGGTTCTTTGTCGCCCCCAACACTTTTGTAATACTAGGTCACCTAGAGCAAAGTTCCTCGGATGAACCTGTTTGTTGTAGGAGCGTCTTAACTGCTGTTGATGAGTCTGATCAACGTTGCTTCCCTATTTTCTTCAGCGAGATCCAGATCTTTTGCCAAAGTCTGGTTGTTAAGTTTGATATTGAACACTATCGATCTGATCGTTGGTAGCCCTACGTCCAAGGGTATGATTGCTTCCACCCTGTAGGCCAATGAGAAGGGGGTTTGGCCGGTAAATCTTCTTGGGGTGGTTCTATAAGACCACAGGACTCTGGGTAGCTCCTCCACCCATTTTCCTTTGGCCCTCTCCAGCTGCTTTTTAATCCCATTGAGCATGGTCTTCTTTGAAATCTCGGCTTGCCCATTACACTATGGGTAGGCCAATGTTGAATAATAGTTTCTGATCCCAAGTTCTTCATAGAACGATTTGAACATATTACCGTCAAATTGGGTGCTGTTATCCAAGACAAGGGCATGAGGTATGCCGAACCTTGTCACTATGCTTTTCCAAGAGAATCTCTTAGTATTGATTTCTCTGATGTTTAACAAGGGCTCTGCCTCTACCCATTTAGTGAAATAATCGATCACCACAATGAGGAATCTCTTATTCCCTGGAGCTCGGGGCAAAGGCCCGACGATGTCTAGTCCCCACTAGGCAAAAGGCCTCAAACTGGTAATGGTTGCGAGATCCTCGGCAGGCTGTTGTATGATTGGAGAGTACCTCTGACACTTTTCACACTTTAGGACGTACTGGGCGGCGTCTTTCTACATATACGACCACCAGTATCCTTGTGAGATAGCTCAGTGCGCCACCGATCTTCCACCAATGTATTTTCTACATATTCCTCTGTAGATTTCGAATAGAACGCCTTGCACCTTATCAAGATGGACACAGTGCAATTGGGGACTTGTGAAAGACCGCCTGTAGAGTTCCTTGCTTGGTGATAGCCAGTATCTAAGAGATGTGTGTTTCATTCGTCTGGCTTCATTTTTGTCCTCTGGTAGCTTGTCTTTGTCAAGATAGGAGATAATTGGGTCCATCCATGACAGTCCCAACTATTCTATAGCCAGAGCTTGTTCTTCCTTATGAAATATGCTTGGTCTAGCTAAAGTCTTCACGTTGTTTGTTCGTTTTGACCCCAACTTCAAGGTTGTTGCTAAAGTCGCCAGAGCATCGGCATGAGACTTATTGTCCCAGCTAATCAAGCGGAGTTTGTAACTGCCGAATTTGGTGAGCAATTCCTTAGCTTTTGCTAAGTATTGCGTCATTTTGTCATTCTTCGCTGCGTATTCTCCCGTAATCTAGTTGACAACTAACAAGGAGTCTGAGTAGATGACAATCTTGGTAATTTTTAGTTCGATGGCTTGGCGTAGTCCGGCGAGAAGTGCCTTGTATTCAGATTTGTTGTTTAAGGTAGTAAACTCAAGCTTGATAGCTTGTTAAATGGCCAAACCGTCTGGTGTAATAAGCACTATGCCCGATCTTGCCCCCCGGTCATTGGTGGCTCTGTCGACGTAGAGTTTCAAATGATCAACATTTGCCCAAAGATCTAGCGACAGGTCTTCGTGCTGTTGAGTAGGAGGTGGTGTTTGGTCAGCTTCAGGTGGTAGTTTAATAGAGAATTCAGCAATGAAGTCTGCAAGCACCTGCTCTTTTATAGCCGATCTTGGGTGGAACTTAATGTCAAGTTCCCCTAATTCCACAACCCATTTTGCCAATCTACCAAAGAAGTTAGCCCTCCTGAGGAGAGGTTTGAGCTGGTGGTCAGTAAAGACGTTGATGGTATGAGTTCTGAAGTAGTGCACCAATTTACGGGATGCCACTACCAGTGCGAGTGCCAATTTCTCTAGTGGTGAGTACCTACTTTCAGCCCCGAGAAGAGTTTTGTTGATATAGTAGACATGCAACTGTTGCCGATCTTGTTGCCTAAGTAGGACAACACTAATTGCATGCTCTGACACTGTGAAATAGAGGAAGAGTTCTTCATGCTTGAGTGGGTTGGAAAATAAAGGTGGTTGGGTTAAGTATTTCTTTAAATCATTGAGGGCTTGCTCACATTCCGGAGTCCACTTGAACTGTTCACGGTTTTTGAGAAGTTGGAAGAATGGTCGGCACTTGTCTGAAGATCGGTTGATAAACCTGTTGAGTGTGTAAGCACCCCATTTTTTACCGCTCGGTAGTCTACACTCCGTCCAGACTTGTTTTCAAGTCATTGTGGGCATATTTCAATCGAAACCAATTCTCTAGGTCCAAATTCCGTCTTTCCATCGCTTCGCGGGCTTGTCAGGCCCAAATAGAGGCAAAATGACCAAAATGCCCTTAGGGGCATTGTCCTTTCCTTTCTGATTCCAATCCCACTCTCGAGACAATTTATTCCTTGAGATGGTTCCACCCAGGCGCGTCTCTTCGGAGACGGTTAGACCCCTTTCCAATCCCACTCTCGAGACAGTTTATTCCTCGAGACGGTTCCAATCCAGGCACGTCTCTTCGGAGACGACAAGTCCCCTTTCCAATCCCACTCTCAAGACAGTTTATTCCTTGAGACGGTTCCAATCCAGGCGCATCTCTTCGGAGACGATAAGACCCCTTTCCAATCCCACTCTCGAGACAGTTTATTCCTCGAGACGGTTCCAATCCAGGCACGTCTCCTCGGAGACGGTAAGACCCCTTTCCAATCCCTCTCTCGAGATAGGTTATTCCTCGAGACGGTTCCAATCCAGGCACGTCTTTTCAGAGACGATAAGTCCCCTTTCTAATCCCTCTCTCGAGACAGTTTATTCCTTGAGACGGTCCGAGTAGCGAAACTACTCATAAAACTGTTAGAGTAGCAGAAATACTCACAAATAGGTCGATATAGGGAATTGGCAACAAACCCCTATGTCACGACGACCGCCGTTAGAGTGGCAGAAACACTCAAAACCCAGGTCAACACCAGTGTCTGTTAGCCCACTTTGGTGAAAAATGACCAAACTGTCCTTTAGACCTTTTCCGAGACTTTCCGGTCAAGATGACCATTTTGCCCCTAAGCATCCGAATGCCCCAGGAACCACACCGACTCTGGGTATCAAACTGGTAACCTCCTGAGACTACTTTTTATAGTGTTCTCAACCTTCCTTTACCTTTCCAGATCATTATGAGTCAGTTTCGGCAAACCCGGTACAAACTGACCGTTTTGCCCCTAGTGGGCCGATCTCCTTTTCCGTCCACGCCGGCTCTAGAAATCAAATCGGCAACCTCTGGGAACATTCTAAATAATGTTTCCAGATCCCAAGTCTTCTTCCGGGACAGTCCGAGTTCACCTCGGCAGCTTCCCGGTCTGATTAACCGTTTTGCCCCTAAGGGTCCGGTCAACCTTTCCAACGCATCTTATCCTCACTTTTCAAATCAAATACCTCCAGGACACTATTTTAAGTGTTCCTGCTCCTTTCCAGCCTTCCAGGTAATTCCTGGCTCCTTCAAATCATTCCCGGACTTTCTGGAGTCACTCCTAGTGAAGCCAGGCTAAAAATTACATGGTAGTCACTAGTACAGGTGCCCAAATCTAGTCAAAGATACGTTGTTTGCCGACTTATAAAGTTTCCTAACTGGCTGGCGCCACTAGTAGTGGCGCCAAGCCAAGAATTGGCCTGGCGCCACTCCTAGTGGCGCCAAGAGCAATTTTGCCCTGGCGCCACTGCAACAGGCCCTAGGTTTGTCCAACCTCTATAAATACAGAGCCTCATTCAACGTGAAGAGGATCCGCAAACTCAACCTAAAAATCATATATTTCGAGATACAGAGCTCGAGCACCTCTTAAACCCTAGTTTCCTTAGGTTCTCCAAACCCTAGCCACTATACACAAACCTTGGTCTCATATACACTCCTATACATCCCCATACACTCATACACTAGCCTTCAACCCTCCTTCAAAGACATGAAGAGTTGCCATCTAAAGCTTGAAGACAACTCTTGAAGATTGAAGACGAAGATCAAGACGAAGACCGAAGACCGAAGACTGCACGGTGCGCAAAATAAACAAGACATACGGTAGGTTCCCTATTTAAATTTTCGCACTTCCCCTCTCTCTCTTCTCTGTCCTAACCCACTTGGGTTTTCTCTATTTTAATCCCCCGTCTCTTTTCCCCCCTTTCTTTGCATGCTTGAAACAAGGGGATTCCCGGTCCATGTGTAGGATTGGACTATTAGAGAGTCACCGTGTCGGGGGCTTTCTTCTAGTCTAACCAAAGACCACGTGGGTCCGGCCCCTTGATTATGGGGTGAAGCCTTAGCCTTGTATGTTCACGACCCCAAATTGCATTGTGCATATCATAGTCGTGCATATTCTAAAATTCGTTTTCAAACTCGTTTTCAAAATCGTTTTCAAACTTGTTTTCAAAACTGCATCAAAATCGTTTTCCAAAACCCTGAGTGTAGTCTTCGGATTATTCTTAGTTTTTAGGTGACCTAACTCACCTTAATCAAGTTAGGTGGCGACTCCAAATCTTTTTGAAAAGCCCTTTATTCAAATCAAATTTTTAATTCAAACCTAGTCGCACTCATTCTTCTAGGAGGGTGAGTTCTAACGAGAGAGTACAACATTTTTCCCACTTGTGTGAGTATTCCTTGAGTGCGAAAAATTTGGGCGCGACAGAGTGCTGCTGGCATTCCAGTCAACTTCTATACTTCTTAAGCATTCTTCAGGGCTTGAACGCTCTGGATTGCGTTGATCTATCATGGGTCCACCTCAATGCCCCGATGTGTAACCAAGAACCCCAAGAATTTCCCTAAGCTGACTCCGAAGACGCATTTTGAAGCGTTTAACCTCATTTTGTACTGCTTTAAGATGCTGAGTACTTCTTTTAGATCTTCTAGATGGGAGTTGCTGGTTTTGCTCTTCACCATCATATCGTCAATGTAGACCTCCACAGTGTTGCCGATATGGTTTTTGAACATCTTGGTGACCAATCGATGGTATGTAGCCCTAGCACTCTTCAAACCAAATGGCATTACTTTGTAGCAAAATATACCCCTTGGAGTGATGAAGGTCGTCTTCTCTTAATCATCGAAATGGAGGGGAATTTGGCGGTACCCCTGGTAAGCATCCAAGCAACTCATCCTTTCGAAACCAGCTGTTGCATCCATGAGCTGGTCAATCTTGGGGAGGGGGAAGGGGTCCTTGGGGTATGCTTTGTTCAGATTAATGAAGTCCACACAAACCCTCCACTTGTTGTCCTTCTTCTTCACCACCACCGTGTTTGAAAGCCAACTCGAGTAATGGATTTCCCAAATTGCCCTAGCTTCCAAAATTTTTTCAATTTCTTCAATAATGGCATCCACATGCTGTGTTGCTGCCCTCCTCCCATTCTGGACCACAGGTCGACATTTTGGATCTACATTTAGCCTGTGACAAGTGACCTCGGCATCAATCCCAGGCATATCGTAAGGAGTCCAGGCGAACACCTCGAGGTAATCTGTCAGCAACTCAATCAAGGAGTTCTCCTAAATTTTGGACAAGGGGTGTCGATGACGAAGTACTTATGATCCCGCCGATCGATGTGTATCTTTTTTAGTTCTTCCATAGCCTTACTCTCCAGCATCTTGATTGTGCTTCAAAAGTGCAATTATAAGACCTTAATTAGTACTTTGTTAGTGTTAGTTTATAATTATATGTCTTTTTAGTTATGTTTTGATATTAATTGAGTTTATTATACTTTATGTAGGTTTTGAGCTTAAATGGAATGATTTCAAATGCAATTTAATCATAGGTTTCAAGAGGTTGCTGCTAAGGTATAAGTTGCTGAAGTTGTGGTACAAGCTGCTGAAACACGCAGAGCTGGAAATTTGGAAGCCCATATCTCACGAACCAGAGAGGCTATTCAGGCCCATAATATGTTAATTTCATATAACTTTTCGAGACCTACAACTTTTATGAGGCGAGACAGCTCATCTGAGTACTCAGTAGTAGTCGTCTGTACGACTGACGACAGGATATATAGATTAATTCACTTTTTAGTTAGATATAGATTAGGAGGTAGTATAATATGTTTAGGAGTTCTATGTTCTAAAGGAGGAGAATAATTCTAGGGTTTTTCTAGGGTTTGAAAAGAGGAATCATCCAATCCTTTGGAGGCTATGAATCTTTTCATCTTTCAAGAGAACATCTTAATCTTTAGTTTTCTTTTTTGTTCTTATTGTGAATTTCATATTATATTTCTTTAATGCAGAATTTTATTTCTTTAATTATTATCTCCATTCTTGCAATATTTATCATGTTTTTCAGTAGCTAAATCCGTTATTGGTATGGGTTGAGAAAGTAACTAGGTTACATGTAGAAATTCAAGATAGTTATTTATTTTCCAAGATTTCAATATCTTGGATCAAGATTCATTTTTTTGCCCATGAATATCTTCGAAAACAATATTCTTGATCATATCTAGCATGTATATATAGATTGATTTGTAAGCAAGGATACGTATACCTAGAATTTCTGATAAGGATATTGATTATAACTGCATATATATTCCTATTAAAAGTACTTTAGAAATTTACTATTCTTGATTAAGCTTTAAACATACCTTGTAGACAGGTTTATAAACTGGGACAGGGATGAATGGGACCCTGGTATGAACACTAGTAAATAACTGAATATCAACTCTAAAAGGGTAATCGAATCTTGAATTTCTTTAATCAAAACTATTTTGGGAACTTACCTATAAGCCTATTACTGGATCAAACCCTGCCAAGACCGTTTTATAATATTTGAATGCATCCCTAAAAATTACTTTAATTTTATTGTCTGATAATTTAGATCAATCATCTCCAACAATTGATTTTTATTTTCTTTTTGGAAGCTTTCCTGTGATTTTAATTGACTCTGAGCTTGTTATTATTTTGTTTTGATTGTAGACATTGCCAGATTAAGTTTATTTCTTGTGTTCCTTGTGGATCGACCTTGGACTTACCGAGATATTATTATTGCATCGCAACCGCACACTGGCGGATATAAATTGCACTACTCAGGAACGATCAGTTTTTGGCGCTGTTGCCAGGGACATTACAAAGCATATAAGCTAAGGTAAGAAAAAATATATATATATACAAGAACAAAAACAAAGCAAACGAACTCGAGAGGAAGTGATTCCTGTAGCAACAGCTTCACCATCAAACTACAACAATGAGGAAATTCAATCGCTCAATTGGGTAATCTCGTTCCATCCCTACTATCTGTGAGCATATTAGATTTTCTTTTCTTTATATTACTAGTTTCTTTTAGATAAATTTTATATTTGTTTAGTGGAGGTTTAGGGTTTAATTGCAAATTGGTGGATATTGTATGTGGAGATTGCTGGTTCGATTGGAAAGTTAAATTAAATATTGTTTATCTCTACTTCACTGCTGTGGTAGATTGGTGCATTTATGTGCATTGCATTGCATGTCAGTTTGGCGAAGGGACAATACACATAGACTTTTGAGAACAACCCCACCTGTTTACGCCAATCGGTCTAAAGTTTTTTCTGACACTACACCAATACCTATAGACTTTGACATGGCCCACTTACTGGTGGATGATGGGAATATAGATGCGCGTAACAACTGTCGCACCTAGATTTTTCGCTCTCGAGGAATACACACACGAGTGGGAAAAATGCTGTACTCTCTCGTTAGAACTCACCCTCCTAGAAGAATGAATGCGACTAGGTTTGAATTGAAAATTAATTTTAATAAAGGGCTTTTAGAAAAAATTTGGAGTCGCTACCTAACTTGATTAAGGTGAGTTAGGTCACCTAAAAACTAAGCACAATCCAAAGACTACACTTAGGGTTTTTGAAAACGATTTTGAAAATACCTCCTCAAGAGAGGGTTTTTTTAAGGAAACACGTTGTTTGGCAACCTTTATAAAATATTTAAGCCCTTTTTAGAAAAATAACTCCATTTTGGTCTTTGAAAATAGTGATCCTAGGTTCGGGGGTTAGTTATGTGTAGGGAAGATGCAGTAAGCCATTACCTTACCCCACCCTTATGGTACTTACATGTCTATTCACCCTAGATTCACTTATGAGAGTCTGCAACTAACAAATGTCCGATCATATCCACTTTAGAAAACAATTTTGAAAAGAATGATGCATGATATGCAATTGCAAGAGAGAGAGTTGGAAAATATATTTGGAAAGAGATTTGAAAAAAAATTGATTTGATTTAAAAAGAAATGTGAAGAGATAGATTTGAAATTGGAAAGCTTTAGAAATTGAAAATAGAGATTTGAAAATAGAAATTTGGAATTGGAAATTTGAAATAGATCATGGAATTAGAAACTTTAAAAATGTTGTGGAATTGGAGGTTTGAAAGAAGTTGTGACCGCACCCATAAAGGTTGCCTACGTATCCTTTTTGAGGAATCAGGTCAGTCATAGTTCGGACAAGAGTCCGATGAAAATAGAAGATTGGAATCTAGAATTTGGAATTGAAGAGATTAGACTTTGATTTCGAATGAAAGAACTTGGAAGAAGGATTTAGACTTATTTTGGAAAGATTAAGGTTTAGAAAACCTAGACTTAGGAAAGATTTGACTCGAGTGTTAGACTTGGAAGATAAGGAAAGATTGGATTTAGGAAGGGTTCGAATTAGGAAATGCTCGAATTAGGAAAGGTTCGTTTTAGGAAGGTTCCATTTTAGAAAAGTTTCATTTTAGGAAATTTTTGGTTTAAAAAAGATTCCGATTTAGGAATGATGACGATTTAGGAAAGTTTTGAAATAAGAAAGGTTTCGAATTAGGAAGTGTGGGAATGTTTTGAAATAAGGAAGTTTAGAAAGTAAGAAAGTTTGGAAGTTTAGAAAGATTTGAAAAGTTAGATTTGGAAAGTTAAGATTTGGAAAGGTATGGAGTTAAGAAAGGGTTGAATTAGGGAAGGTTTAAATTTAGGAATAATTTTGAAATTTTAAGTTTTGGAAACCTAAGGTTTAGGAAAGTATGAGATTAGGAAGGATTTGGATTAGGAAAGATTTGGAGTTTGTTCCTAAGAAGAAGTGTTTTGATTTTGTTTCCAAAAATGGAGGATAGGATCTAGTTTCCCAAATGGGAAGATTGGATTTGGTTTCCTAAAGGAAATATTGGATTTGGCATGGATTTGGAAAGTGAAGTTTTAAAAACCCTAAATTTCGAAGACTATAGTTTTGATGTAGAAAATAGGTTTTGAAAACTTATGATTTTGGTGTAAAGAAGGAGATTTTGGAAACCTATGTTTTAAGGCAAGATTGAAAATATGTTTTTGAGAAAGGAAATTAGGGTTTCTTAATTGTGGGTTTTAAGGTTTGACTTGGGCTCTAAGAAAAGAGATTTTTGGAAAGTGAGTTTTTAGAAAGGGAGATTTTTGGAAGAAAATCATAGAGAGGAGTTTTTAGAAAGTGAATTTGAAAATAAAGAGTTTTTGGAAGAGGATTTTTGGAAGGAGATTGTTGGAAAGAGTTTTTAAGAAAAAGATTTAGGGAGAGAGTTTTCTAAGAAGGAAACCTAGGGAGTGTTTTTAGGAAAGGAATTTTGAAGAGAATTTTTTGGAAAGGAGTTTGAAAAGAAGTTTTGACAAATAAATTTTTGGAGGAAGTTTTTAGAAAGCAATTTTGAAAAGAGCATGGAGAAAGTTTTAAGAAAGCATGTTGAAAAAGGGATTTTTAGAAAGAAAGATTTGAAAAGAGAGTTTTTAGAAAGTATATAAAATATCTCACTTTCCTAAAACGATTCTAACAATAAGAAGGCTAGAACCACTTCAAGATAGTGGTTTTGAAAACAACAAGGATTTTGAAAATATGGACCATATTGGTCACTTTAAATGTAATACTTTCCTAAGGCAACCCTAACCATGAAAAGGCCAGAATCACTCTAGGATTGTGATTTTGAAAACAAATTTTGAAAAAGAAGATTTTGATGCAAGTTTTGAAATCAATGTTAATGCAAGTTTTGTAAACGAATTTTAGAAGAATGCAAGATTATGATATGCACAATGCCAATTGGGGTCATGTGTTGGTCCAAAAGACAACCTAAGAGGGAGAGTGAATTGGATTTTTCAAAGATTAATGCTAGTTAATATTAATTAAAATTAATCTAAGCAATATAACAGTGATCAATCTATATGCAATGCAATGTAATCAGAAGAAATAAACAAAACAGAGCAATAGAAGAGAGACACAAATTTACCGAGATTCAACCACAAACCGTGGTCTGCGTTCTCATCCCAAGACCTCCTTGAAGTCTTCTTCCACTATGTAATCACCTATTACAATATGGGCTATTGATTGACAAAGTGCTCAGCTCACTATACAAGAACTCCTCACCGAGCTCTTCAATCTCCAAGTGGTTTTGTCCAAGCTCCACTCAAACTTACAAGAGTTTTGCTTTCACAATAGAAATCTCAAACTCTCAATTACAAGTGTATAAAATTTTACAAGTAACTAACACACTCTCTACCAAGAGTAAATTTTACATTCAAAGCTCACAAAATGAAGACAGGAGGAATATCAGAGTATATCAGTAAATCAGTCAACTTGATCTTGTTTTTGTCTTAAATCCTTTGTATAAATGCAGCTGGAGGCTTGTATATATATCCTTGTATTGATTCCATCCGTTAGAGGTTGGTGGGGATCATTAATGCACATCTAGTCCGTTATAACGTTAAGAAAAATAGCCGTTATATCCAAGGAGTCGGCTCTAGGTTTGTGGAGTCGACACTTTCTGCTTCTGCATTTACCAGATATTGATCACTGACTTCATGAGTCCACTCGTCATATCGATGAGGTGACTCCTTGTTCATTCTGTCTTCACATCTTTGGCTTTTGCTGTAATGAGGCGACTCTTTATCTTCAGGTGTCCGCTTATTGATCATGTCATCTTCAAACCTTTTACTTCTGCTGTCAAAAGGCGACTCTTCGTCTTCATGTGTCCGCTCATTGATGATGTCATCTTCAAGTCTTGGCGTCTGTCTCTATGAGGCAACTCTTTATTTCAATGAGTCCACTCTTTGTCTATATAGTCTCCAGGCTTTTTGCTTTTAAGATCAGGAGGCGACTCTTCATCTTTCATAAGTCCGCTCATTGACCTTTTGTCTTCGGACCTTTTGCTTCTGTAACCATGAGGCGACTCCTCATTTCAATGAGTCCACTCATTGTTCATTGTATGTTCAGGCCTTTTTTACCTCTGTGACCATGAGGCTACACTTGCTTTCATGAGTCCGCTCATTTTTTAGATATTTGCATTCTATCATTTAATGATCCAGATCATTTCAGCACTGGTATAAGATCTTCAAGGAGTATCTCTTTGGGGTATGATGATTAATCAAATCTCTTTAACTCATCAGAGTTAACTTCTATTCAACTTGGATTGAATCAATCATTGGATATTGATCTTCTCTTGACTCTCAAACTGTCAGAGCTTCATTAAATCAATGTTGATATTTTCTTCTTCATTTCCAAAGCTTCTTCTTTCATTGTAGAACATCTCTTTCAATGCCAAGCTTTCTCAATTGTGTAGAGCTTCACAATGCTTGATTTCTGATTTTCTCTCTTTGATAGCAATTCTTCTTTCTTCTTTAAAATCATTTCAATGAAACGTTAGCAAGCTTGATGAAATCTCTTCATACATCTAGTCTTCATTGATTCTTTATATTGTAGAAAAATTCTTCACTTGGATTCCATGTAGAGATCAGATAATTGTTGTGAGCCATCTTCTCAGCAACTTCAATCACATTGTCTTGAATTGATCTTTGTATACTAGATAAAGTCATCTCTTGAGCATTTTCAATCTCTTCAACAATCAATTCAACTTCAACTGATCTT
The DNA here is from genome assembly GCA_033060915.1 of Euryodendron excelsum. NCBI lineage: Eukaryota > Viridiplantae > Streptophyta > Magnoliopsida > Ericales > Pentaphylacaceae > Euryodendron > Euryodendron excelsum. Next base: position 10,493,460 of record CM065393.1, on the reverse strand, counting down.
TGCACTTCTTCAACTAATCTTTGCATATTCTGATGAGGTCTTCAGTCTATCTTAACTACTAATCAATCTTCATTGAAACTATGCATACTTGATAGAAGCTTTATTTGAACACTTTCAATCTCTTCGAATGTAGAACATTTGTTTGAAGTAGAGATAGGCGTCAATCCTCTGTTTGGTTCATTGCATAGCTCTTGGAATTCATTGCTTGATCTTGAATTTGTTGTGCATTCTCTTTGATATGCATTAGACTTAAGATTGAACTTTAAGTCTAAATTATGAACTTTGTTAATCTGCACACTAAGTGGATTCATTAGTAAAATAACACAAGGTTTAGTTATCATCAAAATCAACATAGGAATTAACCTTGAGTCAACAACGGTCAACTTTAAGTCAACAATCTCCCCCTTTTTGATGATCACAAAACCTTTGCAAAATAAATTCATATAAGATTAAATGAAATGAACAAAATATCATACCAGTAAAGAAACTCCCCCTTTGTTTCATAATTAAGCAAATGATGCTTAGAGGATAAAAACATTTCAAAAACAATTTTAGGGAATTCTTTTCTCAGTGAAATCAAAGACATTTGGAGATAAATGATTCATGTTACTCTCGCTGAGAATATGCTCTATATATGTCAAAAGATACTCATTTCATTTCATTTCATTTTCATTTAATGCCAATGCAATAAATAATTTATGTTTATTTTAGTAAATTCCATTTTTTGTACAATTCAGTTTCCCCAATATTGAAAAAAAATTCTTCTCCCTCGTAAGTCATGTCATTCCAATTCTAAGTGATGTTTAACTTATTTTTCAACAAATGTGCTTTGTACAATTTTGCAATACAATTTTCATTTCAAAATTCTTCTCCTCCATGATTTAAACAGATTCTTCTTGTCAATTCTAAGTGATGTTTAACTCATTTTCCAACAAACATGCATTGTAAAATTTTGCAATATAATTTTCATTTCAAATTCTTTTCTCCCTTTTTGTCAATTCATCAAAAAGAGAAATAGAATGAGAATGATACCAATTGAGTGAGAATGATAGACAGGTACTATAGCAAAAAATATATATTAAAAGCAGAATAGATTGTATACATAGGGAAATAATCAAACAAGTTATCAGAGCAATCACATTTGATACCAAAACAGAATAAAATGATATTCATTGATTGAACCAGTGAAATTACAAAAGAGTTATACAGTTAAAGTTCACAAAAATTATGTTAGAATGAAAACAAAAACATTCAGTCAAAGCAACAAAACAAAAAATGTTTTAACAGGACCATAAGATTGACTAAGCCATGAGTATTCAGGATGATGGGGAAGGATGTTAGAGGAGTTTTAAGGAGATGGAGATGGAGAGGGAGAGGGTGAGAGATCAACAAGATCTGAAGCAATGTTGGAGGGACCAAAAAATGGTCTAGGCCTCAGACTATATGGCCTCCTTCTCACAAATCTAAAGGTTGAGGTAGATGGTTTGGCTTTCTTTGCTGGAACAACCTTTTTCTTTGGTGCAGCATCCTTAGATTCTTCTTTAGAGACATCATCTGCAGGCTCATCCTCCTCAGTTTCCAGGTTTGTGTTCTCCAAAACTTTCTCTGCTTCCTTCTCTTGTTCTTCCTCATTTATTTTTTCAGTTTCTGGTTCTCTTTCTCTTTCTTCTTCCTCTACAGCAATACCCTGAGCCCTTTTAAGTTGAATCACATCTTGCTTAAGATTTTTCAACTGAAGCAACCCTTCATTAAGTTTGTGGTCCATGCTCTAAAGCATGTCCATCATGCTTCCCAGAAGTTCATCAATAGAAGTGGCATCAAGGGTTTGGGTTAAGGGTTTTCTAGGACCAGAAGCAGAAGCTCTTTTCTGTGAAGAGCTGGCAGGGGCAACTTTGTTTGGCCTTGGAACCCAATGGCTATTGACTTTCTTATACCCCATCCTGCTCAAAGTGTACTTGTTGTATTCATCCTTGTAAGGATCAGGCTTTCTGTAGTTTACTCCCAAGAGATTGATTTGAAAGTGTTTGAAAATCTTGGTTAGCAACATTCCATAAGGTAGGTTCTTAGAGGCAGTGGTAGCAACAGTGGCCATGTTAGAGAGAATGTAGTAGGGAACATCAATTCTGCTGTTCGTGAGAAATGCCCACAAGAAAAACAGGTCCTTCTCAGTTACACGCTCAAAACCACCAGTTTTGGGTAAGAAAATGGTTGTTACGAAATGGTGGACTAATCTTAATTCAACAGGGAAGTTGTTGGCTATGGGTTGAGTGGATTCGGGCATGTCATGACCAAAGAGAACTCTAAGTTGTTCTTTTCGACTAATGTTTTCAAAATACATTTCTCCACCATAATCAGTTCCCATAATTTCTGCCAAAGTCCCTTCATTCAGAGTGATTTTCACTCCATTCACAAAAATGGTAATTATGTTGCTTCCAACTTTCTCCATCAGATTAGAGTAGAAATGTCCAACCAATTTTGGGTATACATTTTCTCTAATAGTAGTGTAAGGTTCCCATCCTAGATTCTCAAGAATATGGGGGAAGTCAAAGTTCTCCGTCTTAAAGAAAGCATGATCTATCTAGCGTCCATTCAAAACTTTACGAAGACCAAAAATGTTCATATACCTTTCTTCTGCCATTACATCTATGAAGTGTGTTGAATCCCATCCAGGTTGCTGTCGCGCCCAGATTTTTTGCGCCCGAGGAATACTCACCCAAGCGGAAAAAATGTTGTACTCTCTCGTTAGAACTCACCCTCCTAAAAGAATGAGTGCGACTAGGTTTGAATTGAAAACAGGTTTGAATAAAGGGCTTTTGACAAAGATTTGGAGTCGCCACCTAACTTGATTAAGGTGAGTTAGGTCACCTAAAAACTAAGCATAATCCAAAAACTACACTTAGGGTTTTTGAAAAACGATTTGAAAAATATCTCCTAAAGAGAGGGTTTTAAAGAAAACAGGTTGTTTGGCAACCTTTGGAAAACGTTTAGCCCTTTTTTGAAAAATAACTCCTTTTGGTCTTTGAAAACAGTGATCTAGGTTCGGAGGTTGGTTACGTGTAGGGAAGACGCTCTAAGCTATCACCCTACCCCGCCCTTTCGGTACCTACATGTCAATCTACCCTAGATTCACCTATGAGAGTCTTTAACTAACTATGGTTCAACCCTATCCATTTTGAAAAACAATGTTTAAAAAATATGATGCATGATATGCAAGTGCAATAGAAAAGAATTGAAAAATAGAAATTGATTTGAAAAGAAATTGATTTGATTTGAAAATAGATTTGACAAGATGGAATTGAAATTGGAAACTTTGAAAACTTGGAAATAGGAAATTGAATTTAGAAATTGATTGGAATTTGAAATTTGGAAAGATTTTGGAAACCACACCCATGAGGGTGGAATTGAAAGTTTGAAAAGTGTTGTGACCGCACCTATGAAGGTTACCTACGTATCCCTTTGGGGGAATCAGGTCAATCGTAGTTCGGACCGGAGTCCGATTGAAAAGAGATTGATTTGAAGACAGAGATTGGATTGGAAGAAAGAGATTGAATTGAAAATTGGATTTGATTTGAGATTGCAAGAGGAGATTGAAAATTAAAATTGAGAAGATTGGATATTGATTTGAAAAGATAGATTTGGACTTGTTTTAGAAAGATGAAGGTTTAGGAAACCTAAACTTAGGAAAGAGAAGAGACTTAGAAAATATTTGACTTAACTTGAAAGGTTTAGGAAATTAGGGAAGATTAGATTTAGGAAATGTTTGAATTAGGAAAGTTTCGAATTAAGAAAGTTTCGAATTAAGAAAGGTTCGAATTAAGAAAGTTTTGAATTAAGAAAGTTTCGGATTTAGAAAGTTTTCGAAATAGGAAAGGTTTTCAAATTAGGAAAGTTCCCAAATTAGGAAAGTTTTGAAATAGGGAAGTTTTGAAAATAAGAAAGTTTCGTTTTAGGAAAGGTTTGAAAAAGGAAAGTTTTCAGTTTAGGAAATGTTTGAATTAAGAAAGATTTGAGTTTAGAAAAGTTTTAGATTTGAAAAGATTTTGAAGTTTTGGAAAGTTTAGAATTTAGAAAGTTTTTAGGTTTAGAAAGATTTAACTTAAGAAGGTTTCAAATTTAGAAAGTTTTGATTTTAGAAAGATTTGAAATTTAGAAAATTTAGGATTTAGAAAGTTTTTAGGTTTAGAAAGATTTAACTTAAGAAGGTTTCAAATTTTAGAAAGTATTGAATTTGGAAAGATTTGAAATTTAGAAAGTTCAAGATTTAGAAAACTTTAGAGTTTTAGAAAATCTTGAGATTAGGAAAGGTTTGAGTTTAGGAAAGATTTGAAAGCTTAGGTTTGAAAAGTTAAGATTTGAAAGGAGGGTAGAATTAGGAAAGGGTTGAATTAGGAAAGATTTTTATGTTCAAGTTTTGGAAACCTAAGATTTAGGAAAGTGAAAGTTTAGGAAGGATTTGAATTAGGGAAGAGTTGGGTTTTGAAACTTAAGAAAAGATTTGAAGTTTAGGTTTAGGAAACTTATGGTTTAGGAAGGTAGGGAATTAGGAAAAGTTTGGGATTATGAGGGGATTGGATTTGGTTTCTAAAAGAGAAAGGTTAGATTTTGTTTCCAAAAACGGAGGACGGGATCTAGTTTCCTAAACGGGGAGATTTGATTCGGTTTCCTAAAGGGAAGATAGGATTTGACAAGGATTTGGAAAGGGAGACTCTAAAAACCCTAGGTTTGAAAAATTATAGTTTAGACGTAGAAAAGAGGTTTTGAAAACATGTATAGTTTTGATGTGAAAACATGAGGTTTTGGAAACCTAGGTTTGGGGCAAAGTTTGAAAACCATGTTTTTGGGAAGAAAATTAGGGTTTCCTAATTGTGAGTTCTAGGGCTTGACTTGGGCTCTAAGAAAAGAGTTTTTAGAAAGTGTGTTTTTAGAAACGTAGATTTTCTAGAAGGGAATCCTAGGGAGGAATTTTTGGAAAGTGAATTTGGAAAGAGAGTTTTTGGAAAGAGATTTTAGAGAGAAGAAGTTTTTTGGAAAGCATGTTTTTGGAAACGTAGATTTTGGAAGGAAGATCCTAGGGGGAAATTTCTAGAAGGGAGATTTTGGAAAAGAGAGTTTTTGGAAAGATTTTTAGGGAGCATTTTTAGGAAGGTGAATCTAGGGAGAAGATTTTGGAAAGGAGTCGAAAAAGGGAGTTTTGAAAAATAGATTTTGGAAGGGAGTTTTTGAAAACAATTTTTGGAGAAGAGAGTTTTAGGAAAGTATATTGAAAAAGAGATTTTTAGGAGGAAATTCTTGGAGAGAGAGAGTTTTTGGAAAGTATAAAAACATCTCACTTTCCTAAAGCGATTCTAGCCATAAGAGGGCTAGAACCACTTTAAGAAAGTGGTTTTGAAAACAAAGTTTGAAAATATAGGCCAAAAGGCCACTTTTAATATAACACTTTCCTAAAGCAACCCTAGCCATGGAAAGGCTAGAATCACCCTAGAATTGTGGTTTTGAAAACAAGTTTTTGCAAAAAGAGATTTTGATGCAATTTTGAAAACAAGTTTGAAAAATGATTTTTGAAAACAACTTTTTGAAAACGAATTTTGGAAGATGCAAGACTATGATATGCACAATGCAATTTGGGGTCGTGAACATACAAGGTTAAGGCTTCACCACATAATCAAGGGGGCCGGACCCACGTGGTCTCTGGTTAGACTAGAAGAAAGCCCCCGACACGGTGACTCTCCAACAGTCTAATCCTACACATGGACCGGGAGTCCCCTTGTTTCAAGCATGCAAAGAAAGGGGGGGAAAGAGATGGGGGATTAAAATAGAGAAAACCCAAGTGGGTTGGAGAGAGAAGAGAGAGGGGGGAAGTGCAGAAAATTAAATAGGGAGCCTACCTTGTATCTTCTTTAATTTGCGCGCCTTGCTTGTCTTCGGTCTTCGTCTTGATCTTCTTCTTCAGTCTTCAAGGGTTGTCTTCAAGCTTTAGATGGCAGCTCTTCAAGTCTTCGAAGGGTGGTCAAAGGCTAGTGTATGAGTGTATGGGGGAGTGTCTAAGTGTATAGGGGACTAGGGTTTGTGTATGATGGCTAGGGTTTAGTCTAGGGTGGCTAGGGTTTGGAGAACCTAAGGAAACTAGGGTTTTTGGAGGTGCTCGAGCTTTGTATATCGAATTGTGTGATTTCTAGGTTAAGTTTGCAGACCCTTTTCACGTTGAACGAGGCTCTATATTTATAGAAGTTGGACAAGCCTGGCGCCTGTTGCAGTGGTGCCAGGGCAAAATTTATACTGGCGCCACTAGGAGTGGCGCCAGGCTACTTTTTGGCTTGGCGCCACTGCTAGTGGCACCAGCCATTTAGGAAACAATTAAGGTCGGCAAGCAACGTATCTTTGACTAGATTTGGGCGCCTGTACTAGTGACTACCATGTAAACTTTAGCCTGGCTTCACTAGGAGTGACTCCGGAAAGTCTGGGAATGATTTGAAAGAGCCGGGAATGACCCGGGAGGCCAAAAAGGAGCAGGAACACTTAAAACAGTGTCTTGGAGGTATTTGACTTGAAAAGTGAGGATAAGGTGGGTCGAAAAGGTTGACCGGGCCTTTAGGGGCAAAACGGTCAATCGGGCCGGAAACTGCCGGGGCGAACCCGGATTGTCCCTGAAGAAGACTTGGGATCTAGAAACATTATTTAGAATATTCCCAAAGGTTTCCGGTTTGATTCCCAGAGCCGGCGTGGTCGAAAATGGAGACCGGCCCGCCAGGGGCAAAACGATCATTTTGCACCGGGTTTGCCGGAACTGACTCGGAATGGTCCGGAAAGGTAAAGGAAGGTCGAGAACACTATAAAAAGTATTCTCGGGACATTACCGGTTTGATACCCAGAGCCGGTGTAGTCGAAGAAGGAGACCGGCCCTCTAGGGGCAAAACGGTCATTTTGTACCGGGTTGGCCGGAACTGACTCGAAATGGTCTGGAAAGGTAAAGGAAGGTCGAGAATACTATAAAAAGTATTCTCGGGGCATTACCGATTTGATACCCAGAGCCAGTGTGGTTCCCGGGGCATTCGGATGCTTAGGGGCAAAATGGTCATCTTGACCGAAAAGTCTCGGAAAAGGCCCTAAGGGTAGTCCGGTTATTTTTCACCGAAGTGAGCTAACAAACATGGGTATTGACCTAGGTGTTGAGTATTTCCGCTACTTGGACGGGGTTGAGTATTTCCGTTACTCGGACGAGGTTGACGATTTGAGAGTATTTCCGCTACTCTAACGGCTCTGTGAGTATTTCCGCTACTCTAACGGTTCTGTGAGTATTTCCGCTACTTTAACGGTTCTGTGAGTATTTCCGCCACTCTAACGGCTCTGTGAGTATTTCCACTACTCTAACGGTTGAGTATTTCCACTACTCGGACGGCTCTGTGAGTATTTCCGCTACTCTAACAGTTATGTGAGTAGTTTCGCTACTCGGACCGTCTCGAGGAATAAACTGTCTCGAGAGAGGGATTGGAAAGGGGTCTTACCGTTTCCGAAGAGACGTGCCTGGATTGGAACCATCTCGAGGAATAAACTGTCTCGAGAGAGGGAATGGGAAGAGGTCTTACCAACTCCGAAGAGACGTGCCTGGGTTTTGGGTGTTTCCGCCACTCTAACGGTGTGAGTATTTCCGTTACTCTAACGGTTTGGTGAGTACTTCCGCTACTCTAACGGTTTTATGAGTAGTTTCGCTACTCGGACCGTCTCGAGGAATAAACTGTCTCGAGAGAGGGATTGGAAAGGGGTCTTACCGTCTCCGAAGAGACGTGCCTGGATTTTGAGTGTTTCCGCCACTCTAACGGTGTTGTGAGTGTTTCTGCCACTCTGACGGTTTTGTGAGTGTTTCCACCACCCTAACGATTTTGTGAGTAGTTTTGCTACTCGGACCGTCTCGAGGAATAAACTGTCTCGAGAGAGGGATTGGAATTGGAATAAGAAAGGACAATGCCCCTAAGGGCATTTTAGTCATTTTGCCTTTATTTGGGCCTGACAGGCCCGCGAAGCGATGAAAAGATGGAATTTAGACTTAGAGGATTGGTTTCAATTGGAATATGCCCAAAATAACTTGAAAACAAGTCTGGACGGAGTGTAGACTGCCGAGCGGTCAAAAATGGGGTGCTTACAGTTGCTCTGTCGGAGCCCTTTCCTCTGATCTCTGATGACTGGTCCAGCCCTTTTTATTTTCTAAGTGCGTGTAGGAGGAACGTTAGGGTTTTCTCTGCCAGGTTCTATTTTAGGAGCCATTGTGGGATTAAGAAAGGTTGAGAGAGAATGGAAAGTGGTCGATTAGGGTTTATAGAGAGATTGAGATGAAGATTCGTGATGGTTGAGAGTGACAGTTGGGTTTTGGTGCGAACAGGGGAGCGGGAAAGAAAAAGAGTGAGAGTGAATGAGTGAGAGGGAAATTTTGAATGTTTGTAAAGTGGGCTTTGTCAAAGTATATAG
>CM065393.1:10367500-10480000 GCA_033060915.1 Euryodendron excelsum | reverse complement strand
CAGTTTATTCCTCGAAACGGTTCCAATCCAGGCACATCTTTTCAAAGATGGTAAGTCCCCTTTCTAATCCCTCTCTCGAGGCAGTTTATTCCTCGAGATGGTTCCAAATCAGGCACGTCTTTTCGAAGACGATAAGTCCCCTTTCCAATCCCTCTCTCGAGACAGTTTTTTCCTCGAGATGGTTCCAATTAGTGTCCCTTTGGTAACCTCTCGAGAATGCTTCTTATAGTATTCTCAACCTCACTTTATCTTTTTCGGATCATTCCGAGTCAGTTCCGGCAAACCTGGTATAAAATGACCGTTTTGCCCCTAGTGTGTTGGTCTCCTTTTTCGACCACACCGGCTCTGGGTATCAAACCGGTAACCTCTTGAGAATGCTTCTTATAGTATTCTCAACCTTTCCTTATCTTTTCAGATCATTCCGAGTCAGTTTCGGCAAACCCGGTACAAAATGACCGTTTTGCCCCTAGTGGGCCAGTCTCCTTTTTCGACCACACCAGCTCTGGGTATCAAATCGGTAATCCTTTGAGATTACTTCTTATAGTATTCTCAACCTTCTCCTATCCTTCCGGATCATTTCGAGTCAATTCCGGCAAACTCGGTGCGAAATGACAGTTTTGCCCCTAATGGGCCGGTCACCTCTTCTGACTACACCGGCTCTGGGAATCAAACCAGCAACTTTTGGGAACATTCTAAATAATGTTTCTAAATCTCGAGTCTTCTTCCGGGACAGTCCGAGTCTATCTCGGCAGCTTCTCGATCCGATTGACTGTTTTTCCCCTAAAGGCCCGGTCAACCCTTCCGACACATCTTGTCCTCATTTTTCAAGTCAAATACCTCTAGGACACTATTCTAAGTGTTCTTACTCTTTTTCGGCTTTCTGGGTCATTCTCGGTCTTCCAAACTCCTTCCCAGACTTTCCGGAGTCATTCCTAGTGAAGCCAGGCTAAAAATTACATGGTAGTCACTAGTATAGGCGCCCAAATCTAGTCAAAGATACGTTGCTTGCCGACCTTAAATATTTCCTAAATGGCTGGTGCCACTAGTAGTGGGGCCAAGCCAAAAAATGGCCTGGCGCCACTCCTAGTGGCGCTAGTGTAAAGTTTGGCTTGGCGCCACTGCAACAGGCGCCAGTGTTGTCCAATCTCTATAAATACAGAGCCTCTTCCAACGTGAAAAGGATGCGTAAACTCAGTCTAAAAATCCTATATTTCGATATACAGAGCTCGAGCACCTCCCTAGCTTTTCCAAACCCTAGCTTCCCTAGGTTTTCCAAACCCTAGCCACCATATACTAAACCCTAGCCTTCTATACACTCATACACTCCCCATACACTCATACACTAGCCTTCAACCCTCCTTCGAAGACTTGAAGAGTTGCAATCTGAAGTTTGAAGATTGAAGGCGGCTCTTGAAGATTGAAGAAAAAGATCAAGACGAAGACCGAAGAAAGCAAGGCGCGCAAAATAAACAAGATACAAGGTAGGTTCTCCATTTAAATTTCCGCACTTCCCCCCTCTCTCTTCTCTCTCCTAACCCACTTGGGTTTTCTCTATTTTAATCCCCCATCTCTTTCTCCCCCTTTCTTTGCATGCTTGAAACAAGGGGATTCCCGGTCCATGTGTAGGATTGGGCTATTGGAGAGTCATCGTGTCGGGGGCTTGCTTCTAGTCTAACCAGAGACCACGTGGGTCCGACCCCCTTGATTATGTGGTGAAGCCTTAGCCTTGTATGTTCACGACCCCAAAATTGCATTGTGCATATCACGATCTTGCATCTTCCAAAAGTTGTTTTCAAAGTCGTTTTCAAAATCGTTTTCAAACTCGTTTTCAAAATTGCATCAAAATCCTCTTTTTCAAAAACATGTTTTCAAAATCACAATCCTAGGGTGATTCTAACATTTCCATGGCTAGGATTGCTTTAGGAAAGTGTTACATTAAAAGCGACCATTATGATCTATATTTTCAAATCTTGTTGTTTTCAAAACCGCTTTTTTAAAGTGGTTCTAGCCTTCTTATGGTTAGAATCGCTTTAGGAAAGTGAGATGTTTTTGTACTTTTCAAAAAGCTCTCTTTTCAAAAATCCCTTCCTAAAAATCTCTTTTTCAACATACTTCCCAAAAATTCTTCTTTCCAAAATTATTTTCAAAAAACTCTTTCCAAAAATTTATTTTTCAAAACCTCCTTTTTTTTCAACTCCTTTCCAAAACGCACTCTTCAAAGTCCACCTTCCAAAAACGTTCACTAGGTCTCTTTCCTAGAAAAACTCTCCCCAAAAATCTTTCCAAAAACTCTCTTGCCAAAATTTTTCCTCTAGAAACTCCTCTCTAAGATTTCTTTCCAAAACCTTCGTTTCCAAAAACGCACTTTTCAAAAACTCTTTCCTTAGAGCCCAAGTCAAGCCCTAGAACTCACAATTAGGAAACCCTAATTTTCTTTCCAAAAACATGGTTTTCAAACTTTGCCCTAAACCTAGGTTTCCAAAATCTCTCGTTTTTTTACATCCAAACTATACACATTTCCAAAAACTTCTTTTCTACGTCAAAACTATAGTCTTCCAAATCTAGGGTTTCTAAAACCTCCCTTTCCAAATTCATGCCGAATCCAATCTCCCCTTTAAGAAACCAAATCCAATCTCCCCTTTAAGAAACCAAATCCAATCTCCCTGTTTAGGAAACTAGATCCTATCCTTCGTTTTTGGAAATAAAATCAAACCTTCCCTTTTAGAAACAAAATCCAATCCCTTCCTAATCCAACTTTTTCCTAACTCAAATCCTTCCTAATCTTTCACTTTCCTAAATCTTAAGTTTTCAAAACTTGAACATAACAATCTTTCCTAATTCAACTCTTTCCTAATTCTACCCCTTTCTAAATCTCAACTTTTCAAATATATGCTTTCAAATCTTTCCTAAACTCAACCTTTCCTAATCTCAAGGTTTTCTAAAACTCAAACTCTAAAAAACTTTTTAAATCTTAAACTTTCCTAAACTTCAAATCTTTCCAAATCCAAAACCTTCTAAACTTGAAACTTTCTTATTTTCAAAACTTCCTTATGTTCAAAACCTTTCCTTTTTCAAAACCTTTCTTAAAATGAAACTTTCCTAATTCAAAAAATTTCTAAATTCAAAACTTTCCAATTTCAAAACTTTCCTAAAATGAAAACTTTCCCAAGTCGAAAACTTTCCTAATTTGAAAACTTTCCAAAAATGAAACTTTCCTAAGTCGAAAACTTTCCTAATTTGAAAACTTTCCTGATTCGAAACTTTCGTAAATCGGACCTTTCCTAATTCGAATCTTTTCTAAATCCAATCATTTTCTAAATCTTCCAAGTCCAGCATTCGAGTCAAATTTTTTCTAAAAACTTTTCAAGTCGAGTCCAATCCTTCTTTTCTAAGTTCCTAAGTCTAGGTTTCCTAAACCTTCGTCTTTTCAAAATAAGTCTAAATCTCTCTTCCAAGTTCTATCTTTTCAAATCAAAATTCAATCTTTTCAATTCCAAAATTCCAAATTCCAATTTTCAATCCTCTATTCAAAGTTCAATCTCTCAATCTTCCAATTCAATCTCCTTCTTCAAATCAATTCTTCTATTTCCAATCGGACTCCGGTCCGAACCACGACTGACCTGATTCCTCCAAAAGGATACGTAGGCAACCCCCATGGGAGCGGTCACAACTTTTTTTTTTTCAAATCTCAAATTCCACAATTTCTTTCAAATTTCAAATTCCTCCACATTTTTCAAATCTCCAATTCTACAATCTTCTCCAATCTCCAATTCCATATCTATGTCAAATTTCCAATTTCAAATTTCTATTTTCAATCTTCAATTTCAATTTCCAAAATCTTGTTTCCAAATTTAAACTTCTATCTCTTTCTTTTCAAACCAAACCAAATCAATTTCTTTCCAAATCTATATTTCAATTTTCTTATCTTGCATTTGCATATCATGCATCATGCTAGTTTATTTTCGAATATTGTTTTTCAAAGTAAATAGGATTGAACATTAGTTAGTTAAAGACTCTCATAGGTGAATCTAGGGTAGATTGACATGTAGGTACCGAAAGGGCGGGGTAGGTTGATGGCTTAGTGCGTCTTCCCTACACGTAACCAACCTCCGAACCTAGGATCACTGATTCAAAGACCAAAATGGAGTTATTTTTCAAAAAGGGCTAAATGTTTTCCAAAGGTTTCCAAACAACCTATTTTCTTAAAAACTCTCTCTTGAGGAGATATTTTCAAAATTGTTTTCCAAAAACCCTAAGTGTAGTCTTCGGATTATTCTTAGTTTTTAGGTGACCTAACTCACCTTAATCAAGTCAGGTAGCGACTCCGAATCTTTTTCAAAAGCCCTTTATTTAAATCAATTTTCAATTCAAACCTAGTCGCACTCATTCTTCTAGGAGGGTGAGTTCTAACGAGAGAGTACAACATTTTTTCCCGCTTATGTGAGTATTCCTCGAGTGCGAAAAATCTGGACGCGACAGCTGGCGACTCCACTGGGGACACTTAGAGGGTTAGGCCGTAGTCATGTCTCTTTACCCTTCACCCATGTAGAGTCTTCAATTAACTTGGTTCAATCCTATTCACTTTAAATTTTCAAAATCAAAATTTCAAAATTGTTTTCAAAAAACGTGCATTTATTCATATTATCTTGTATTATGTTTGTCATCCACATACTAACAGTTGCATCTTTGTTTTGTAGGTACACATTTTGTTTAAATTTTTATTAACTGCTATGCATGAATGTGATGAACAGGATGAATGGGAGTTGTTGGGCTCTTTCCTCCACTTTTAAAAATCACACACACACTGCATGTGCACTTGCATTCTGCATACTTGCATTATTACCTTGATATGTCCTTTCTAGTTAGAAAGGGGGAACGGTATATTGGTTGTGGGCAAGATGTTGTGTCAGTCTCTTCGCCTACAGCCTCTTGATGGTTCCCCCGCTCGGATCACTAACCGATCATGGCACCACCTCGGGGAGTGGGCTTAGGTTTGAAGATCTAGGGATCGAGCCTTTTTAGGACGCATTAGTCAACCCTCAACCTCATATTCATATAAACACTATGCATAGCCGAACCTCTGCCGGATTTAAGACACGAGCATCGTTTTCAAAACCATGGAGGAAAGGGCAACTGCTCTTACTTTCATTTATACCTGTCTATTCCTGCTGTTATACTGACTGTATTCATACTGTTATAATGCCTGTTTAACTACTCATGCATGCACGTTTATCTTGCTACTGCATTCTCTCTCCTTATACTCTTTGCATACCCATGTTCATGCATTCAATATTCCATGTCAAGATAAGAGTTCCAAGTAACTCAAGTCACTGTATTCTCGTGCATATGATCAACCCATTGAGAGTGACACCAAAGTCACTCTCCCTTGCATTAAACCTACCTAAACCCTAAGGGTTCCCACGTAACCCTAAGGACTCATGGCATGCACCTCAATTCATTTCATAGAAGGGGCCACAATCCCTCTATGCTCACGGAGATAGGGTTGCTAAGAATACAAGGGGCAATCGATCAACAAGGTCTCTTAGCGACCTCCTCGACATCAAATCCAAGGAAGGCGAATCCGAAGACTCAAGAGTAGTTTAGATTTTCCCTTTGTAAAACTAGATATGCAGAAGTCCAAAGGAAAATGTTCCCCCTCCCCTTGTTAAAATGTATTTTAATTCTTTTGTATCTTAAACCCAAAGTTCAATGTACTTCTTTATTTTATTTTATTATTTTTTTTATTTTTTTTATTTTTTGCGAATGAATGGATGGATGATTGTATGAATGGATGAAGGTTCCCACCTGACGGTAAGGTGTCTGTATACAGGGGCAAACCCTTATCACCAAAAGTGAGCCAATACATCATGGCTAGTTTCCCTCCTAAAAAAGGGCATCCTTGGACATGCATTGCATAAAGCTTTCTAAAAACCAAAAACTAACTTGGGACTTGTGTTTTTGTCTTTTTCTTTCTTCCTCTTCTATTTCTATTTACAGAAGTCACCTTGCACTCAGTCAACATTGCTCCCAAGAAAGGACAACATCCACCTAGGGATCCCATTATTACCCGGCAAAGAGCATCACTAATGGCTGCTAACCCTCAAGAATCCTCTCAAGTCTCTCGAGAGGAAGTCAATGAAATGAGGACTAAGATGGATGAGATGCTCAAACTCATTCAAACTCTGGCCATAAAGGATGCTACTGCAGTCCCGTCATCATCTATGACTTCATCCAAAGATCTGGAACCCGCTAATCCAAGGATCGTGCTTCAGTCTGACAATGCTGGGAGGACTAAGGAAGACGCCAAGGGGGTGAACGCCAAAGAAGAAGAGACCATATTGCTTTCACCGGCCATAAAGAAGGCCTCTCTAGACCCTCTCAGTCTGAAAATCCAAGGATTGGAAGATTCATTGCGAAGTCTCCATGGCCACGATGCTTACGGGTTCACTTCTTATGATGAGCTCTGTTTCTTCCCTGACCATCCGAGACCTACTAAGTTTAAAATGCCTAACTTCCAGAAGTACGACTGTACCAGTAACTCGGTTGCTCATCTTCGTCTATATGCTGGAGCGCTTAGTGGACATGGCAACGACCCGAAGCTCCTTACGAAGTTATTCTAACATAGCCTCACAAGGTCGACTCTGTAATGGTTTGCTCGTCTGGACTTAAGGAAGATCACAACCTGGATGGAGCTAGTCAATGCATTCAAAGCCCAATATCGTCACAACATCGACCTCACTTCTGATCGATGGTCCTTGATGACGATGAGCAAGGGTGAGAAGGAGAGCTTTAAAGCATACGCTCTAAGATGGAGGGAGGCCGCTACACAAGTTAATCCCCCGTTGGAGGAGAAGGAGTACGTACAACTGTTCGTACATACTTTCCAAGGTATATTCTATAAGAAGCTCTGCACAAGCGTGGGAAAAAGCTTCTCCGAGCTTATCATGCAGGGAGAGATGATAGAAAACGGCCTCAAGACAGGAAGAATTACGGATCCCTATGCCAAGACCGGAGAAAATACCGCCAACATAACCAAAAAGGTGGCTACTACAAGGGGCATGATCAGGAAGGAAGGTGAAGTGTCCGCTATTCTGCCTAGCCAACCACCCCAATACCGACCCCAGCTACAATCACCCCCAGTCCTGCCCTTGCCCACCTTAGCCATGCCTGCTCTAACCCCTAACTATGGCCCCACTGGGGCACGACCCAACTTTAATAGACCTGCTAGATGCATCCATACCTTCGACGCCTTAGCCTGCACCCAAACTGAGGTTTACCATAGCCTTCTAAAGAACAACATCTTGAAGCCCGTCCCTGCTCACCCTTTGCCAAGCCCTCCAACCCCAACCTTTAATGCTGCCCTTACATGCGAATACCATTCGGGTGGCCAGGGGCATGACATCGAAAGCTGCTTTGCTCTCAAGCACAAAATCCAAGACCTGATCGATAATAAGACCATTGATCTACAGCCGGTAAAACCTGCTCCTACTCCCAATGTGACTGCTAACCCTCTGCCGGATCACACCGTCAATATGATACTAGTAAAAATGGAAGACGAGGGAGAATTCGATGAGCTCGGGGCCGAAGGTTATGAGAACGATTGGGAGTTCGATGAAGAAAATGACTGGGAGGAAGATCTCCCATTGTGCCCGATTTATCTTTATAACCCTGAGGAGGTGTCTGATGCTTCTGACTGGCCCATTGAGGAGCCAATATCTCTAGAAGATGAGATGACCAAGAACACAGCTGTTGATGGTGGGGTGCTGAGTTTCTGCATTCGAAGTATGCTGCGGCGGAACGTCACTTACTAGAAAACCCTTGGCTCGTAACTGAGTACAATTATGAAGACATGGGTTGGGAGCTAGAGGAGCCAAAAGAACAGACAGAGCCTTTCGAATTGGAAGGGGGTGAGCTAGTCACCTTGTTTACAGAAGAACCCACTGCAAAGAACAAGAAAGAAGTTGACAACCGCATCAACAGTGCCAACATCTTTAGAGCTCTAGGGGAAGCCTTTGCTTGTCTCGCCTTGGCAGAGGATCCGGGTCGCAAATGGAGCATCGAAGATGTGGGAATTGTCCCAAGGCCGTATTAAAAATGGGTTCTTTCCACAAGCGTACAAGAGAAGGGTGTTTTCACCCACTTTCTTTCTATCCCTTTCACTTTCTACCTTTAAATTAATGTTTACATTTTCTTATTGCTTAAAAACTTGATGCTTTTCGTAAAAATAATAATAATAATCAAATAACAGTCTTTTATTCCATTGTTGTTGTCTTGTCTTCCTTGGGAAATAGTAACTACTTTCTACGCAAGGGGCATGGTTTATCTTATGGAATGATCCAACTTGAAGGGATGATAGCATGAGTTAACCACTTGCTAAATGGTCAGCTTTCTAGAGAGAGAGGATAAGGATAAGTGAGGATACTACCCGAAGGCAGCACTTGCAAGACTCTGAGGCTAAGCGATATGTGGCCAGTTTATCAAAATGAAGAGGAGCCATCCTTCATTTCCCCCACATATAAAGAATAAATAACTAAATAAATGAACAAATGTGCTCATATTCCCTTTGCTTAACCCCTAGTGCCTCACGGAAAGCGAAAATTTTCTTTGTCAATCCTGATCCAAGATTGTCCTCCCCACACTGGGACAGACAATATTTGAGAACTCTAGGAATGGTATCCACCCCTGTTGTGCTAAGGCAGCAATGAAAGCTCTATAGATCAAGTAATCTAATTCAAAGTGAAGAGAGGCCCTCATTTCATTTCCCATACAGTAAAAAACAACCACTTGTCAAACTCGTTGAGCCACTTATCCTTTCTTAACAAAACCCCAACCTAGGGATCACCGCCCACATTGAGTATATTGAACTACCAAGGGAAAAGGTTTAAGGGAAAAGGGTTAATGAATTCTTTAATTTCATAAAAGAAAAGAAAAGAAAGAGAAAGAAAAAGCAAAAGAAAAGAGTTGCCAAGGGGCAAGAGGCCACAAAAAAAAAAAAAAAAAAATCCTTTAAGGAAAGGCTTGAAGAAAATCATGATTGAGTCATCTTCAAAGGCATAATCAGAGGATTGAAAGAAGAGAAAGTCATCTCAAGAAGTACATAGAAAGGATGAAAGAAAAGGGTCATTTTCATCCTGAAAAGTATGTGGCCAAAAGCAAGAAGGAAATTTAATGGTGATCCTAGGTTACGAAGAAACCCAGTAGAAACAATAGGTTCGAGCCTTTACCCTTTCTTGCAAAACTCCGAAACCATGGCCTACATTACAACCCTATTAAAGTCCCCTCTGATTAAAAATAGATTGCTTGATCTAAATGAGCTAGATACGCTGCCAAAGCTAAAGAAGGATGCTAATCCTACTGGAAAGTAGTCAATGATGGTATGGATCTAAACCCTATCGAAAACACCATCAAATTTGAGCCTGTATATCCCATTGTTTTTAAAACCCCCATAACCTAGCCTACATTACAGTCCTAAACAAAGTCTCCTCGGATTGAAATGACTAGCCACTTATCGCTTTGCCAAAGGTCAGGTAAGCTGTTACTAAAACCCCGAGAGTCGAGAGTCTCAGCCCAATAACCCTATACACTAACCCTAAGATAGAAAGTTGGAGGCGATCAAGAGGTTGAGAAAGGTGCGAAGTGCTATCATCCAATCAAAGTAAGGTTAAGCTCGAAGAGAGGCTAAATCCCTGACAAGGAGAGAGTTACCATTCCCAAGACTACAAGTCTAACAGCACCCCGTGTCATTCTATTAACATATTTCTAACTTGTGCATATGTTAAAAAATAAAAATAAAAAATCCGAATGGGCTTCGCACACATAGGATATAACTCCTTGTAGAAATAAAAGTCATCAACATCAACTCATGTAATAGATATCTAACATCATCATACATCACATGCATCTGATCATATGCCTAGCTGTAAAGATCACAAATGTGTCTGTCTACCCATACATCTGAATACCATAAATATCCATCCTTATACAAAACTTCCAAAATAAAACTGTCTTACATAAATATATCTCAAGGACAAGGGGCAAAAGAAGATCAGAGTCTCCACAAGGGGCATCTATCACAAGTCAAAGTCGATATCATCTGGATCAAAATCCCCGAAACCTGGCATCAAAGGAGGTGGATAACTACTCGAAGCACCACCATCCTGCAGGGAAGATAGAACTGAAATCAGCTGCAAACAAAAGGAACTAAGCAATAGCAGAGCAATAAGGAGCAAAGAGAGAATAACTTACCCCTCCACCACCCAGTTGAGATAATCGTGCTGTCAAGGAAGCCACCTCGACCTGGTACTAATCCCACTCCATCTGGTATTGATGTCTCTGGTCTCTCATAGCAGTAAACTCAACCTGGGGCACATATCCTCCGGCTCGACGCCACAAGTCAACCACCTCTTGGCCAACAGCATACCCGCCGACTACCACCTCAAACCAAGTGAAGGCACCAACCGAATGAGCCCTGAAGTGCGTAGCATAATCTGTATCCGGAGGAAGCAAGAACTCGGCACTTGGCTGACGCTCCTAATAAGGGATAGGCATTCCCGCCACCAAGGCTCCAAACATATACTCTAGCGAAACTCCTGCCGATCGGAACTCCTCATCAAAACTACGGCCAGTGTCGCTCTCCAAGATAGGACTCCCAGGTGTCATCACTGAGAAAAGCAGCTCTCGACAGGGACAATGGGACTAAGTACCGGACTGTCTCGTAATGAACTGATCCAATGAAGGGTTGCTAGGTCACATCCCTCGCCTCAATCAACTCCAAGTTAGCCCGAAGCGTCACGAAGTCAGTAATCTCTGATCGCTGGGCTACCCGGTCACGAGCCCACCTCAAAGCACGAGGATAGAGGTCATCCTCAACGACTGCAGGGCGACGCACTAGCAGGTACTTGTAACTCCACCAAACAAGGAAAGGCCAGAAGCTAGTCATGCTGCCCTAGCGAGAAGAAGTCTGAACCCTCATCGACCGAAGAAAGCAGCCGAAAGAAAAAGACCCCCAGTCTAGCTCAGATAAGGCTCCAAGATCGACTACTATACTCACCAAACGGCACGGCACGAGTGAATTGTTGTTGTTGCAGAAACAGCTAAAGATGATATACAACACAAGTCGCCGTCTCATGATATCCCGCCTGGCAGGCGATGGCTCAGTAGCAAAAGTACGGTCGTTTTGACTAATCCAAGAGACTAGGAAGGCAGAATGCTCAGGAGGAGGCAAGTCCAACAGCAAACAGGCCTCGTCCCTACTGACTGGGTGCAGGGTGATCCGCCGACCGACAAAGGAAAGCCCTGTGATGATCGCCCAATCCAAAGGAGTGGGACCTAACTCGAAGCCGACAAAATGAAAAGTCCCGGTCTCCCCGAACCACCTCTCAACAAGTGCCAATACCAACTGACGGTTCAGGCGATTAGCCTGTAATCCAATGAAGGCGCCAAATCATATCTCCGCTAAGAAGGCGCGGTATGATGGGGCAGCCCGCTGCATGGTCACAGAAACCTGATGAATAGCCCCTCTGAAAGCTGTATGTACCCGCAGAGGAAGCAAATGCTGTCTAGAATACATGTTGGGGTGATAGGCAAGATCACCGAGTGGTGGGACGTCTGGTATCTGCAGATCTCCCAAGTCGGCATCCGGCTGCCTATGCCTGGAAGAAGCTCTCCCATAACCGGTCACCTGATCCCCGGAGCCCGGTACCTCCTCCTCGGCATCAATCTCCTCGGTGAAAGCCTGCTCAACCGGATGAAAAGGATCGACAGGTAGCCTACTCCCCTGCCCACTCTGACAAGATGAAGATCGTCCGGTAGATCGTCTACTACCTCTGGATCGACTAGAGCTGCCAGTAGAATCTGTCCGGGCCACCTTCCCCGAATGGCGCCTCCTCTCAGCACCATCATCACCCGCATCTGCCATCCTGGAAAGGGAAGCCAAAGTAAAGCGATATTAATATACCATCCATGCAGTTTAAGTAACAGTAAAATAAAATAAACAACCAACACAAACAAGACAAATAAAGGATTTCAAATGATAAAACAAATTTCCTACATGCACATCTTGATTTTCCAACTCCAAATCAAATCTCAATAGTTTTCTGTCTTTTTCCTTCAAAAAGATTTTATTTCTAAAACTTTAACCAACTCTTTTCCTAATTTCTAAAAAAATTTTGGCAGTTCCGTTTAAAAATGGCCCCTACAACACCCATGACATCAACACAAAATACAAAACGTGCACTTTCCAACATAACAATCATATAACAACGACACTCATACACATTTTTCAATTTTTCAAAATTTTCAAGACACATGTTTTCTTTTTCAAATAAATCAATGGTTTTCAAAAGTCTCTTGAAATTTTTCAAAATCACCTTAAATGTTTTCTAAAATATTCTAATATTTTTCCAAATTTCTCAAGTTTTCTTAATTTTTTTAATTTTTTAAAAATATTTTTCTATTTTTCAAAAAATCAAAAATTCACCGAGTTTTCAAAAAATCACAAACCTTCAACGGTTGTTAAACATATTTTTCTAAGGCACATTGCACAAAAACATAGCTAGAAAATCCAATACCCATGCCTGTAGGAACAGATCCCCTATTCCTGCAGAAAGCCCTCTTCGCATAATCATAAAAAATTGTTTAAATTCAATTAAACAACCACCAAAATGCAAAAACAACATCACCAAAGTGTTCAAAACATATCAAAACATCAATTTTCACTATTCACACGATTCAAACGAAGTTTTACACATCGAAATCAATAAAATTTGAAAACTCACTTTTCGAAAGTTCTCTGGCGAAATCTTCTCTTCCGGCGACTTTTCCGGTGACGTGATCTCCTTCCAGCAATCACCCGTGGTCTCCAAGAAATGCCCCTTCAAGCTTCAAGTCAACTTTCACGCGAAGTCTCTCGGATTTGCAAAATCTCTCCAAAATGCCGCGGCTGTTCTAATCAGAAATTTTCAGGTTTTAACTTTAAGCCTGGCACCACTAGCAGAGGCGCCAAGCCTTTTTTGCCAAAGGCACCACTGCTAGTGGCGCCAGTTACAAAATTTGGACAATTTTGCCCTTTTTCCCACCAAAACTCATTTTCGAAGGCCTTTTTGGCCCGCTATCTGTCTTCGACCCCCGTTGTCGAAGGATTTCTAATGTTCGTCCCTCCGACTGCCTTGCGGTCAACATGGGACTCTTACTCTTATCATTTTCTTTCTTTGACAACCAAAGACAGAAAAAGAGGGGCAGCTGTAAGCACCCCATTTTTGACCGCTCGGCAATCTATACTCCGTCCAGACTTGTGTTCAAGTTATTGTGGGCATATTCCAATCGAAACCAACTTTCTAAGTCCAAATCCCGTCTGTCCATCCTTTCGCGGGCCCCCCAGGCCCAAATAGAGGCAAAATAACCAAAATGCCCTTAGGGGCATTGTCTTTTCTAATTCCAATCTCTCTCGAGAGACAGTTTATTCCTCGAGATGGTTCCAAATCAGGCACGTCCTTTCAGAGATGGTAAGTCCCCTTTCCAATCCCTCTTTCAAGACAGTTTATTCCTCGAGATGGTTCCAATCAGGTGCGTCTTTTCGAAGACGGTAAGTCCCCTTTCCAATTCCTCTCTTGAGATAGTTTATTCCTTAAGACAATTCCATTCAAGCACGTATTTTCGAAGACTATAAGTCCCCTTTCCAATCCCTCTCTCGAGACAGTTTATTCCTCGAGACGGTTCCAATCCAGGCACGTCTTTTCTAAGATGATAAGTTCCCTTTCTAATCCTTCTCTAGAGACAGTTTATTCCTCGAGACGGTTCCATTCAGGCACGTTTTTTTGAAGACGGTAAGTCCCCTTTCCAATCCCTCTCTTGAGACAGTTTATTCCTCAAGACGGTTCCAAATCAGGCACGTCTTTTCGAAAATGATAAGTCCCCTTTCTAATCCCTCTCTCGAGACAGTTTATTCCTCGAGACGGTTCCAATTAGAGTCCCTTTGGTAACCTCCCGAGAATGCTTCTTATAGTATTCTCAACCTCACATTATCTTTTCAAATCATTCCGAATCAATTCCGGCAAACCTGGTACAAAATGACTGTTTTGCCCCTAGTGGGCCGGTCTCCTTTTTCGACCACACCGGCTCTGGGTATCAAACTGGTAACCTCTCAAGAATGCTTCTTATAGTATTCTCAACCTTTCCTTATCTTTCCGAATCATTTCGAGTCAGTTCCGGCAAACCCAGTACAAAATGGCCATTTTGCCCCTTGTAGGGCGGTTTTCTTTTGTCGACCACACCGGCTCTGGGTATCAAACCGGTAATCCTCTTAGATTACTTCTTATAGTATTCTCAACCTTCTTCTAACCTTCTGGATCATTCCGAGTCAATTCCGGCAAACTCGGTGCGAAATGATCGTTTTGCCCCTGGTGGGCCGGTTGCCTCTTCGGACCACATCGGCTCTGGGAATCAAACTGACAACCTTTGGAAACATTCTGAATAATGTTTCCAAATCTTGAGTCTTCTTCTGGGACAATCCGAGTCTGTCCCGGCAGCTTCCCGATCCGATTGACCGTTTTGCCCCTAAAGGCCCGGTCAACCCTTCCGACACATCTTGTCCTCATTTTTCAAGTCAAATACCTCAGGGACACTATTCGAAGTGTTCCTACTTTTTTCCGGCTTTCCGAGTCATTCCTGGTCTTCCAAATTCCTTTCCGGACTTTTCGGAGTCACTCCTAGTAAAGTCAGGCTAAAAATTACATGGTAGTCATTAGTACGGACGCCCAAATCTAGTCAAAGATATGTTGCTTGCTGACCTTAAACATTTCCTAAATGGCTGGCGCCATTAGTAGTGGCGCCAAGCCAAAAAATGGCCTGGCGCCACTCCTAGTGGCGCTAGTGTAAAGTTTGGCCTGGCACTACTGCAACAGGCACTAGTGTTGTCCAACCTCTATAAATACAGAGCCTCTTCCAACGTGAAAAGGATGCGTAAACTCAGTCTAAAAATCCTATATTTCAATATACAGAGCTCGAGCACCTCCTAAACCATAGCTTCCCTAGGTTTTCCAAACCCTAGCCACCATATACTAAACCCTAGCCTTCTATACACTCATACACTCCCCCATAAACTCATACACTAGCCTTCAACCCTCTTTCGAAGACTTGAAGAGTTGCAATCTGAAGTTTGAAGATTGAAGGCGGCTCTTGAAGATTAAAGACGAAGATCAAGGCAAAGACCGAAGAAAGCAAGGCGCGCAAAATAAACAAGATACAAGGTAAGTTCTCTATTTAAATTTCCGCACTTCCCCCATCTCTCTTCTCTCTCCTAACCCACTTGGGTTTTCAAACATTATTTTTCAAAGTGAATAGGATTGAACATTAGTTAGTTAAAAACTCTCATAGGTGAATCTAGGGTAGATTTACATGTAGGTACCGAAAGGGCGGGGTAGGGTGATGGCTTAGTGCGTCTTCCCTACACGTAACCAACCTCCGAACCTAGGATCACTAATTTCAAAGACCAAAACGGAGTTATTTTTCAAAAAGGGCTAAATGTTTTCGAAAGGTTGCCAAACAACCTGTTTTCTTAAAAACCCTCTCTTGAGGAGATATTTTCAAAATTGTTTTCCAAAAACCCTAAGTGTAGTCTTCGGATTATTCTTAGTTTTTAGGTGACCTAACTCACCTTAATCAAGTTAGGTGGCGACTCCGAATCTTTATCAAAAGCCCTTTATTTAAATCAATTTTCAATTCAAACCTAGTCGCACTCATTCTTGTAGGAGGGTGAGTTCTAACGAGTGAGTACAACATTTTTTCCCGCTTGTGTGAGTATTCCTCGAATGCGCAAAATCTGGGCGCGATAGCATATTGTTTTTGTGTGAGCTCATGTGTCATTAGAGAGCCCAAGAGTTCTTTCAATGGTAGGGTGTTGAGGTCCTTTGCTTCTTGAATTGCTGTGACCTTGGCCTCCCAAGCCTTTGGCAAAGACCTTAGAATCTTCCTTAGTTACTCACTGTTAGGATACACCTTTCCAAGAGATTTTAAGCCATCAATAATATTGGTGAACCTAGTGAACATTTTGGTGATGGATTCTTCAAGTTTCATTTGGAACAATTCATAGTTATGTGCCAATAGGTTGATTTTAAATTCTTTAATTTGATTGGTACCTTCATGTGTGACTTCTAGTCTATCCCAAATTTCCTTAGCTGATTCACAAGTGGAAATACGATTAAATTCATTGGGATCAAGTGCACAATATAGAATATTCATAGCTTTAGCATTTGATTGTAGCATCTTCAGATCATCTTCATCCCATTCAGATTCTGGTTTAGGGACAACCATTTGTTCTATTCTGGAAGTAGGAGTTTTAGGACCATTTATAATAAGTCTCCATAATTCATAATCTACCAATTGAATGTAGATTCTCATTTTATTTTTCTAATAATTTTAATTGGTGCCATTGAACATAGGTGGTCTATTTGTGGATTGACCCTCACCAAGAGAGCTTCCGAAATTGGTTGCCATGGATCTATTCCTAGGATGTTAAGCCTTAAAACAGGAATACTAGCTCTGATACCAATTGTTGGTCCAAAAGGCAACCCAAGACGGGGGGTAAATTGGGTTTTTCGAAGATTAATGCTAGTTAAGATTAATTAAAATTAATCTAAGCAATATAACAGTGATCAATCTATATGTAATGCAATGTAATCAGAAGAAATAAAGAAAACAAAGCAATAGAAGATAGACACAGATTTATCGAGGTTCAACCACAAACCGTGGTCTACGTCCTCACCCTAAGACCTCCTTGAAGTCTTCTTCCACAATGTAATTACCTATTACAAGATAGGCTACTAATTGACAAAGTGCTCAGCTCACTATACAAGAACTCCTCACCGAGCTCTTCAATCTCCAAGTGGTTTTGTCCAAGCTCCACTCAAACTTACAAGAGTTTTGCTTTCACAAAAAAACTCTCAAACTCTCAATTACAAGTGCATAAAAGTTTACAAGTAACTAACACACTCTCTACTAAGAGTAGATTTTACATTCAAAGCTTACAAAATGAAGATAGGAGGAATATAAGAGTATATTAGTAAATTAGTCAGCTTGATCTTGTTTTTGTCTTAAATCCTTTGTATAAATGCAGCTGGAGGCTTGTATATATATCCTTGTATTGATTCCATCCGTTAGAGGTTGTTGGGGTTCATTAATGCATGTCCAGTCCGTTATAACGTTAAGAAAAATAGCCGTTATATCCAAGGAGTCGGCTCCAGGTTTATAAAGTCGACACTTTTTGCTTCTGCATTTACCAGATGTTCATCACTAACTTAATGAGTTCGCTCTTCATATCAATAAGGCGACTCCTTGTTCATTCTGTCTTCACATCTTTGGTTTCTGCTGTAATGAGGCGACTCTTTATCTTTAGATGTCCGCTCATTGATCATGTCATCTGCAAGCCTTTTACTTCTGCTGTCAAGAGGCGACTCTTCGTCTTCAAGTGTCTGCTCATTGATCATGTCATCTTCAAGCTTTGACGTCTGTCTCCATGAGGCGACTCTTTATTTCAATGAGTCCACTCTTTATCTATATGGTCTCCAGGCTTTTTGCTTCTGTGATTAGGAGGTGACTCTTCATCTTTCATGACTCCGCTCATTGACCTTTTGTCTTCGGACCTTTTGTTTTTGTAACCATGAGGCGACTCCTCATTTCAATGAGTCCGCTCATTATTCATTATATCTTCAGGCCTTTTTTACTTCTGTGACCATGAGGCGATTCATTGCTTTCATGAGTCCGCTCATTTCCTAGATATTTGCATTCTATCATTCAATGATCCAGATCATTTTAGCACTGGTATAAGATCTTCAAGGAGTATCTCTTTAGGGTATGATGATCAATCAAATCTCTTTAACTCATCAGGGTTAACTTCTATTCAACTTGATTGAGTCAATCATTGGATATTGATCTTCTCTTGACTCTCAAACTATCAGAGCTTCATTAGATCATTGTTGATCTTTTCTTCTTCATTTGCAAAGCTTCTTCTTTCATTGTAGAACATATCTTTCAATGCCAAGCTTTTTCGATTGTGTAGAGCTTCACAATGCTTGATTTCTGATTTCCTCTCTTTGATAGCAATTCTTCTTTCTTCTTTAAAGTCATTTCAATGAGACTTTAGCAGGCTTGATGAAATCTCTTCATACATCTAGTCTTCATTGATTCTTTATATTGTAGAAGAATTCTTCACTTGGATTCCATGTAGAGATCAGATAATTGTTGTGAGCCATCTTTTAAGCAACTTCAATCACATTGTATTCAATTGATCTTTGCATACTGAATGAAATCATCTCTTGAGTATTTTCAATCTCTTCAACAATCAATTCAACTTCAATTGATCTTTGCACTTCTTCAACTAATCTTTGCGTATTCTGATGAGGTCTTCAGTCTATCTTGAGTGCTAATCAATCTTCATTGAAACTATACATACTTGATAGAAGCTTTATTTGAACACCTTCAATCTCTTCGAATGTAGAACATTTGTTTGAAGTAGAGATAGGCGTCAATCCTCTGTTTGGTTTATTACATAGCTCTTGAAATTCATTGCTTGATCTTGAATTTGTTGTGCATTCTCTTTGACATGCATTAGTAAAAGGGTCAACACAAAGTTTAGTTATCATCAAAATCAACATGGGAATTAACCTTGAGTCAACAAGGGTCAACTTTAAGTCAACATCATGAACATACAAGGTTAAGGCTTCACCACATAATCAAGGGGGCCGAACCCACGTGGTCTTTGGTTAGAATAAAAGAAAGCTCCCGACACGATGACCCTCTAATAGCCTAATCCTACACATGGACCAGGAAGTCCCTTGTTTCAAGCATGCAAAGAAAGGGGGGGGGGAGGAAGAAGATGGGGGATTAAAATAGAAGAAAACCCAAGTGGGTTCAGAAGGAGAAGAGAGAGCGAATATGTGTAAACTTAAAGAAAAAGCCTACCTTGTGTCTTGTTTATTTCGCTTTGCTTTGCGCGCCTTGCTTTTCTTGCTTTGCTTCGGTCTTAGCTTCAGTCTTCAAGGGCTTGTCTTGTTCTTTGAGAACTTCAGTTTGCAGCACTTCAAGTCTTCAATGGAGGCTTTGGGGCTAGTGTATAAGTATATAAGAGTGTGTATAAGTGTATAGGAGGCTAGAGTTTGTGTATAGAGGCTAGGGTTTGGAAAACCTAAAGAAACTAGGGTTTAGGGAGGCTACGAGCTCTGTATATCAAAGAATAGGGTTTTTAGACTGAGTTTGCGGACCTTTTTTTAAACTGGAGGAGGCTCTATATTTATAAAGAGAGGGATGACCTAGCGCCTGTTGCAGTGGCGCCAGCTAGCTAGGAAATTTTTAAGGTCGGCAAACAACGTATCTTCAAAAGATTTGGGCGCCTGTACTAGTGACTACCATGCAATTTTAAGCTTGGATTCACTAGGAGTGACTCTGGAAGGTCCAAAAAGGATTTAAAGGACCAAGAATGGCCCAGAAAGCTGAAAAAGGCCAGGAACCCTTAGAATAGGGTCCCGGGGGTAATGGACTTGAAAAAGGATGTCATGGCTTGTTAGAGGGGTCGATCGGGCCATTAGGGGCAAAAAACAGTCAACCGGGCCAGAAAGCTGCTAGGACGGACTCAGAATGTGTAGGCAAAAGACTCGAGAATTGGTAACATTATTTAGAATGTTTTCGGGAGGTTATCGGTCTGATACCCAGAGCCGGTGTGGTCAGAAAAGGCGACTAGCCCACCAAGGGTAAAATTGTCATTTCGCACCAGGTTTGCTGGAACTGACTCAGAATGATCCGAAAAGATAATGGATGGTTGAGAATACTATAAGAAGCATTCTCGGGAGGTTACCGATTTGATACCCAGAGCTAGTGTGGTTCCTGGGGTGTTCGAATGCTTAAGGGCAAAATGGTCATCTTGACCAGAAAGTCTCGGAATTGGCCCGAAACTGACTAGAAGGCACCTAATCATGCCAGATTGCTTTTAAGGGTGGACTTACCATTATGAGGACTTAGGTATTTTTTCAATAAATGTGCCGAAAATGGCCATAGGGGTAATTTGGTCATTTTTAACCGAAGTGGACTAGGAGGCACCGGTGTTGACCTGGGTTTTGAGTGTTTCCGCCACTCTGACGGTTGCGATGTTTGCTAGCACTTCCGCTACTCTAACGGTTCACGATCATTCCCGAGACTACCTGATCTCGAGAAGCTACTAAAGGGACTTAGTGCCTGAGAAATCAACTTTCTCAAAAGACGTGCCGAAATGGACATTTCTGCATTGGCAGGCTAACAGGTGCCAAAGGTGGACCGTTCTACCATCTAGGGGACTTGGGGTCTCGTTCTAGTCGACGGGTTTGAAGGGACTTAACCATTCCGAAGAGTTCACTCGAAAACGTGCCAGACAGGATAGACTTACCGTCTCGAGGAATCAACTTTCTCGAGAGAGGGATGGGAATTATAATGGAAAAAGGAGACTTACCGTCTTCGGGAAGGCATGCCTATTGGAATTGGAAAGGAGACTTATCGTCTTTGGAAAGATGTGCCTATTGGAATTGGAAAGGGGTCTTATCGTCTTCGGAAAGACGTGCCTATTGGAATTGGACCGACCAATGCCCCCAAGGGCATTTTGGTCATTTTGTCTCTATTTGGGCCCGGCGAGCCCGCGAAGCGATGGACTGACGGGATTAGACTTAGAAAGTTGATTTGACTCAGAATATGTCCACATTGACTTGAACTCAAGTCTGGACGGACTGTAGACTGTCGAGCGGTCAAAAATGGGGTGCTTACAGCTGCCCCTCTTTTTTTGTCTTTTCTTGTCGAAGATAGAAAACGATAGAGTAAGAGTCTCATGTTGATCGTGAGGCGGTCGGAGGGAAGGACTTGAGAAATTTTAGAAAACGAGATTGTGGAAATGAATATTAGGCTCAAAAGGCCTTTGAAATCGAGTTTTGGCGGGAAAAAAGACAAAGCTGCCCGGAATTTGGAAACTGGCGCCACTAGGAGTGGCGCCTTTGGCAAATTTGGCTTGAACAAAACTATAAAATTTTCTAGTTCGACGCCGCTGTGGGTATTAAAGGTTTTTCGCAAAACCAAGAGGCATTGCGTGGAAACTGACTTGGACATTGAAGGAGTGCTTCTTGGAGACCACGGGGGATTGCCGGAGGTAGACCACGTCGCTGGAAAAGAAGATTTCGCCGGAGGACTTCGAAAGGTGAGTTTTCTATCCTATGTTGATTTTAACATGTAGAACTCCGTTTAAGTCATGTGAACAATGAAAATTAATGTTTTGATATGTTTTGAACATCATGGTGGTGTTATTTTTGCATTTTGATACTTGTTTGATTGAATTTGAGTGATTTAGTGTATTTATGTGAACGTGTTCTCTGCAAGAATTGGGATTTTGTTCCTAAAAGCTTGGGCATTAGGTTTTTTGGCTAGATTTTTACACTATGTGCCTTAGAAAAATGTGTTTAACAACCATGTGAAATTTTGTATTTTTTCGAAAACTTTTGGAATTTTTTATTTTTTGAGAAATAGGAAAAAGACTTAGAAAAATAGAAAAAGTGGAGAAAATTGAGAAAGTGATGAAATTAAGGGAGTTTAAAATTTAGAAAAATATTAGAATATTTTAGAAAACATTTGAAATGATTTTGAAAAATTTTAGGATAACTTTGAAAACCATTGATTTGTTGGAAAATAAAACAAGTCTTTTGAAAAATTTAAAAATTTGAAAAGTGTGTTTGGGTGTTGGTGCTATATGATTGTGATGTTGTAAGCATGGTAGGGACAGTTTTTAAGCGGAACTCTGCCCAAAATTTTTAGAATTTGAAAAAGAGTTGGAAAAAGTTTTGAATAAAATCTTTTTGACTTGTTTTGACTTGAATTTGACAAATCAAAATGTGTAGGAAATTCATTTTGACTCGAAACTTGACCTTTTAAATCAAAATGTGTAGAAAATTCATTTTGACTTGGAATTGGATTTTAAAAAAATATCAAAATGTGTAGGAAATTCATCTTGACTTAGAATTGGATTTAAAATCAAAATGTGTAGGAAATTCATTTTGACTTACAATTTGAAAATTTTTTTATGTTATTTCATTATTTTTCGTTTGTTTTGATTATTTATTTATTTATTTATTTTATCTACATATACCGTATATTAACACTTCTTACCTTAGCTTACCTTTTCAAGATGGCAGACGCAAGTAATGATGGTTTGGAGAGGAGACGCCGCTCTAAGAAGGCAGCTTGTACAGATTGTGTTAGCAGCTCCAATTGATCCGGGGGTAGTCACAAATTAGCTAGCAGGGCATTTTCTATCCAGAAGGGAAGGGGGAGTAGGCCTCCAGTCGACCCCTTCGCTCTAGTTGAGCCAGCATTCGAGGATGAGATAGACGCCGAGATTTCCCACTTTTGACTTTAGAATGGCCGACGCTATTTTGAGTTAAGTACGAGTTTGGTATGACGGGTATCCTCCAAATGAGCAAGACATTTTTCATCGGTTCTTTGGTTGTCTGGCATCTTTCCTATTGGCGCAGCTTGTTTTCTGGCAGTGGTTCCCTTTTGGCTACCTGATTTGTCTTTCTTGGGGAATGTGAGCTTGCCCCTACTCCCCATAAGTATGGCTTCCTCCTAGGTCTTCGGGATGATTCAGCTGACATTATGGGACCTACTTTTCCTAGTGGCTGCGTCTTAATTGTCTCTTCTCATCTTGGGTTCTGTTGTGCGGCCTTTTCTTCTGATCTGCTGCCCCAGTTTCCTTATCTCCCAGTGAAGTTCTTGTTTCTCTCATTTTGAGTTTGCGACGATTAGGGGATTGGCATGCTCCTCAAGATTGGTCCATTTCTCCATGGTACCCCTAGCTCTGCTTCTCTTGAACTTGTTGATGTTTCAACTGGGAGGGATGACTTGGTTGACTATCGGTTATGAGCACTGCTTGTCAAAATTCGTGAGGGGCACTCCCATGCTCCTATCGTTGTTGGAGAGACCTTCGTGAGCCTTACTAGACTCCAACAAGGGGTCAATGCTCATTTTCGGGGATATGCCTCATTATTTCAACTTTGAGCGATCGGACACTTATTCGTTACTCTCCTTTTTCAGCATACATGGTTTCTCGAGTCAGAAGTCATTTGATTGGGGAGGTAGAGGGTAGGCCATTGGCCCAGTCTCTGTTTCTCGTTGGCCATGAAAATTTGAGCTTTCTAAGGTATGTGCCGGTGCTGGAGATGTCGGAGGGGTGACCTTAGCTCCTTTTTGCGTTTTACCATGTTCCATGTTTCTTATTTGAGAGAGAGAGAAAGACATAAAGTTAGTTTTTGTACAAAAATAGTTTATTTATACATATTATACTTTCTTTTTTCTTCTTTTTTTTATAAATGCACATGGAATTAGATGTCTGACTTATTTTGCACGTCCTACTTATATATATATATATATATATTCATGAATGCATAAGTTCATACAGGAATGGAATTCAATGCATGTTCTACTTTTTGGATGAATGTACATACATGAATGGAATTGAATGCATGCCATGCTCTTTGATGAATGCATGAATAGATACAAACTACACATAAATTTAAATGGATGTACAGATTATACATGCCGGGGATGTATTAATAATACATGTATATAAGCTATTTACAAAGAAGGTCCCAGGATTGCCCCAGGGCCCATACTCTCAGGATTCTGTTTCCTTTCCAAGATTCTGCCCCATTTAGTTTTGTCACATCCTCATCGGGGTGTGATAGCATTTGTCCTATTCTCCAAGGATCTTGACCTTTTGGTTTGCTATTCTATCCCTACTTTCTACAGGATTACTGTTTGGGGTTTTTCTGATCTCGCTTGGTTTTCTCTGTCAGATCTCCAAAATGCCACCATGGCTTGAGCGACAACTCGCATGCCCTTTGCAGAGCAATAAACAGCTAAGCCCTCAATCCGAGAAGACTTCTTTTAGGACCGTAATGTAGGCTAGGTTTAGGGATTATAAGAAATGAAAGGATATTTAGGCTCAAAGATCTTTTTTTATGGGTTATTTAAACCAAAACCATCTGAGCACACTTTGGAGCATGAGATTGCCCCTACATTCCTCCCCAGCTCTCCTTTCTCATCCTACTTGTCTTGGTATTGTTCAGGCTTATTTGGACTAAGCAATTTTCTTTGATCAGAAAGGAATTTAATTTGGACCGTAACATAGGCTAGGTTAAGGGGTTTATGAATGAAAAGGGTAAAAAGGCTCAAACATTATCACTTGTGGGGTTTTAAAAGACCAATGATCACCTTTAGCAACTTAACTTCCATTCACTACTTTCTTCTTTCCTTCATACTCTTGTTATTCTTCTAGATCAATTTCTGCCTTCTAATTTAAGATCCTTTTTTATCAAGAAATTTGTTGCTAAGTCGACTTTCGGAGATGCCAACTTTTTCATTTATTTTTTTGGGATGACAGTATCTTCTTTTGAAAATCCCCACGAACACAATATCTTCTTTACTAGAGACGCCTTTGATGCATAACTTCTTGAAGATCACCATTTTCATCGTTGCTCATTATATCTTCTCGAAAATCACCCTTTTCATCATTGCTCATTAGCTCCTACTTATGACTTTTGCGTTAACCCAGTGTGGGCGGTGATCATTTGGTCGATTTTCTTGAGGAAAGTAACCAGCTCAAGTGGGCTTTACAAAGGGATTTGTTTGTGTATGGTAGAAGAAATGCGGGCCTTTCATCACTTCAAATTAAATTGCTTAGTCCATAAAGCCTTATACAAAATTTAGACAATATTCGTAAAAAATGGTGTGTTTCTACCGAATCAACTACTCTGTGCTTACCCCAGCATAGGGGATGGTTATAGGTTTGGGGATATCTGAAAAGAGATCACTGACAGCTTTAGTGGGCTAAGCAAAGGATAGTGTTTATTTGGGATAAGTAGAACAATGGCTCCTCATCATTTTGAATACTCGACTGCCCATCGCTTAGCTAGGATATCACACAAGTGTCGCCTCTTCAATGAACTCCACACTGTCTCCTTCCTATCTCTCACTCTCTCTTTGTCTCTCTAAGGTTCTAACCCCCCTTTGAATGGGTTGCCCATGCTATCCCATTCTTCAAGTCGAGTCATTACAAAATGGAAAAGAATCCCTAAAAGTAATAATCATCCACAAGAGTATGAGACAAAGGGGATAAACTAGAAACTATCCATTTTCATTTTAAAATATTATTACATGGCATGCAATTTTTATTTAAAGAAAATATGTAAGAAATAGAAAACAAAAATAAAACAGAGGAATTTTGCGAAAACCTCCCTTTTCTTGTAGACCTTCTAATGAGAACCCTTAATAGGGTTTCGGGACTATGCCCATCTCCTTGGTATTCCATTCGCTAGACACATCATCAAACAACATAGGGTAGATTGACAAATCTTCTACGATGCTTGGGGAACTGCCGAAGATGGTACTGCTATTGATTTCCTCCTCCATGATTGTATTGACAGTGTGATCACGTTGCACACTGGCGATAACAACAGGGACTGGTTTCACCTCCTTGATTTCAACGATCTTATTATCTATTAGATCTTAGATTTTATGTTTCAGAGATCGGCAACTTTCTGTGTCATGGCCTAGTCCGCCTCAGTGATATGCGCAACTGAGTGTTGAGTTGAAAGAGGATGGTAGAGGTTTAACAAGTGGTGTAGCCGGAATTGGGCGCAGGTATCCAGCTTTCAGCAAATTATTATAAGCATCTATTTAGGTGCCGGCCAATTGGGTAAAGGGTCAATTCCGCCCTCTTGCTCTTTTAGGTCTAGTATACGACGACACATAAACCAACTCAAAAATAGGTATCCTAGGTGTTGCTGGTGCAGACAGTTGTAAGGGCAAAGGGTCAAATGCTGTGGTAGTGATTCCTACCAGGTTCGCTGCTTGAGATTCGCTAAGACTTTGCATCTTCCGTTTTAGGGTATGGCAACTTCCGATGTTATGACCTTTAGGTTCAAGCGCTTTATCAAGAATGGGCTTCGGAGGTACCATGACCAGGCGCCCGAATTCACAAAGTTGCCGATAAGCTATATCTCCAGAGCATTCAGGCGGGATGAAGCTTTGACTTTCCTTTTTTACATTCTCTTGTGAAAGAGTATACCCGACTTTAATCTGTGTCTGATCCGCATCCTATGAGGGGTTGGTAGGAGTTTGAGGGGGAATATTGTGGCAACATGGAGTTGAGGTTGTGGCAGGGGAATGATCTTCTGGCGAGAGGTTAACTTTCTTCTTTTTTCACATTAGTCATTTCTGCACGAGATAGAGGGATCATGGTCTCTAGTTTCATCATCCTTTTTCTGAGTTCCACTTGTTCTTCGAATATTCGGGTCTGCCCCTGCCTGAGTGGTCGATTGGGTGACACTAAGGTTGTGGGCATTGTTGAGGTGGGCTCTTTGGACACCATTGCCTGCATCAGCTTGAGCATTTCATCTATTTTGCTTTTCATCTCATTAATCTCCTTGCAAGTGACAAGGGAGGCTTCATCGAGGTTGGCTGCCATTAGTAGAGTTCTTTGTAGGGTAGTGATGGGGCTTTTAGGTGGACCCTATTCTTTCTTGGGAGCATTGTTGACTTTTACGATAGGATTTTTGTAAAATAAAAATAAAAAAGGAAGAAATAGAAAGACAAAAACACAAATCGCAAGTCAGTTTCTGGTTTTTAGAAAGCTTTATGCAATGCATGTCCTAGGGTGTCCTTATTTAAGAGGGAAACTAAACATGGTGAATTGGCTCACTTCTTGGAGATAGGGGATTTGTCACTGTATGCAGATATCTTACCGTCAGATGGGGAACTTCATCTATTCACATATTCATCCATCCATATATTCATCCATCCATTTGCTCGAGAAAATTGAAGAAATACATTTTAACTTTGGGTTTACGATACAAAAGAATTGAAATACATTTTAACAGGGGGAGAGGGAACATTTTCCCTTAGGGCTACACCTATCTAGTTTTACCTAAGAAGTCCTAAACTACTCTTGAGTCTTCCGATTCACCTTCTTTGAATTTGGTGTCGATGAAGTCGCTGAGAAACCTTGTTGACTGAATGCTCCTTGTCTTCTTGGCAACCCTATCTCCGTGAGCATAGAGGGATTGGGGCTCATCTTATGAGATGACTTAAAATGCATGCAATGATTCCTTAGGGTTAACGTGGGAACCCTTAGGGTTTGAGGTAGGTTTAATGCAAGGGAGAGTAACCTTAGTGTCACTCTCAATAAGGTTGATCATATGCATGAGAATGCAGTGACTTGAGTTACTTGGAACTTTGTCTTAACATAGTATATGGAATGCATAAAAATGGATGCATAGAGTGTAAGGAGAGAGAATACGGTTGAAGTAAACATGCAGGCATGACTAGTTAGATAGTCATTATAACAACAGAAATAAACAGGTATAAATGAAAGTAAGAGCAGTCACTCTTTCCTCCATGGTTTTGGAAAACGGTGCGCGTGTCTTAAATCCGACAGAG
This sequence comes from Euryodendron excelsum, assembly GCA_033060915.1. NCBI lineage: Eukaryota > Viridiplantae > Streptophyta > Magnoliopsida > Ericales > Pentaphylacaceae > Euryodendron > Euryodendron excelsum. Next base: position 10,452,505 of record CM065393.1, on the reverse strand, counting down.
GTTCGGCTATGCAAGATGTCTATATAAGCATGAGGTTGAGGGTCGACTAATGCGTCCTAAAAAGGCTCGGTCCCCGAATCTTCAAACCTAGGCCCACTCCCCGAGGTGGTGCCATGATCGGTTGGTGATCCGAGTGGAAGAACCATCAAGAGGCCGTAGGCAAAGAAACTGACACAGCATCTTGCCCACAACCAATACACCGTTCCCCCTTTCTAACTAGAATGGTTATATCAGGGTAAAAATGTAAGTATGTAGCATGCAAGTGCACATGCAGTATGTGTGTAATTTTTGAAAGCGGAGGAAAGAGTCCAACAACTCCCATTCATCCTGTTCGTCACAGTCATGCATACCAGTTAATAACATAAAATTACAAATAAAAGCGTATCTACAAAACAAAGATGCAAGAGTTAGTATGTGGATGACAAACTTAATACAAGATAATATGAATGCATGTTTTTTTTTTTTTTAAAATAACTTTGAAATTTTGATTTTGAAAATTGAAAGTGGATAAAAGTAGACAAGTTAATCGAAGACTCTACATGGGTGAAGGGTGAAGAGACATGACTATGGCCTAACCCTCTAAGTGTCCCTAGTGGAGTCGCCAACTGTCGTGCCCAAATTTTTCGCACTCGAGGAATACACACACAAGCGGAAAAAATATTGTACTCTCTCGTTAGAACTCACCCTCCTAGAAGAATGAATACGACTAGGTTTGAATTGAAAATTAATTTGAATAAAGGGCTTTTAGAAAAGATTTGAAGTTGCCACTTAACTTGATTAAGGTAAGTTAGGTCACCTAAAAACTAAGCACAATCTGAAGACTACACTTAGGGTTTTTGAAAACGACTTTGAAAATACCTCCTCAAGAGAGGGTTTTTTAAGAAAACAGGTTGTTTGGCAGCCTTTAGAAAACATTTAAGCCCTTTTTAGAAAAATAACTCCATTTTGGTCTTTGAAAATAGTGATCCTAGGTTCGGAGGTTAGTTACGTATATGGAAGACGCACCACGCCCTTGCAGTACTTACATGTCTATTCACCCTAGATTCACCTATGAGAGTCTTCAACTAACAAATGTCCAATCCTATCCACTTTAGAAAATAATTTTGAAAAGAATGATGCATGATATGCAATTGCAAGAGAGAGAGTTGGAAAATATATTTGGAAAGAGATTTGAAAAGAAATTGATTTGATTTAAAAAGAAATGTGAAAAGATAGATTTAAAATTGGAAAGTTTTAGAAATTGGAAATAGAGATTTGAAATTAGAAATTTGGAATTGGAAATTTGAAATAGGTCATGGAATTAGAAACTTGAAAAAGGTTGTGGAATTAGGGATTTGACAGAAGTTGTGACGACACCCATGAGGGTTGCCTACATATCATTTTCGAGGAATCAGGTCAGTCATAGTTCGGACAAGAGTCCGATAGAAAATAGAAGATTGGAATCTAGAATTTGGAATTGAAGAGATTAGACTTTGATTTCGAATGAAAGAACTTGGAAGAAGGATTTAGACTTATTTTGGAAAGATTGGGGTTTAGGAAACCTAGACTTAGGAAAGATTTGACTCGAGTGTTGGACTTGGAAGATGAGGAAAAATTGGATTTAGGAAGGGTTTGATATAGGAAAGGCGTGAATTAGGAAAGGTTTGTTTTAGGAAGGTTCCGTTTTAGGAAAATTTGATTTTAGGAAAGTTTTGCTTCAAGAAAGATTCCGATTTTGGAACAATGTCAATTTAGGAGAGTTTTGAAATAAAAAAAGGTTTCGAATTAGGATATTTTGACTTAAGGAAGTTTTGAATTTGGAATGTTTTGAAATAGGGAAGTTTAGAAAGTAAAAAAGTTTGGAAGTTTAGAAAGATTTGAAAAGTTAGATTTGGAAAGGTATGGAGTTAAGAAATGGTTGAATTAGGGAAGGTTTAGATTTAGAAAGGATTTTGAAAATTTAAGTTTTGAAAACCTAAGGTTTAGGAAAGTATGAGATTAGAAAGGATTTGGATTAGGAGTTTGTTCCTAAGAAGAAGTGTTTTGATTTTGTTTCCAAAAATGGAGGATAGGATCTAGTTTCCTAAATGGGAATATTTGATTTGGTTTCCTAAAGGGAAGATTGGATTTGGCATGGATTTGGAAGGTGAAGTTTTAAAAACCCTAGATTTTGAAGACTATAGTTTTGATGTAGAAAATAGGTTTTGAAAACTTATGATTTTGGTGTAAAGAAGGAGATTTTGGAAACCTAAGTTTTAAGGCAAGATTGAAAATCATGTTTTTGAGGAAGGAAATTAGGGTTTCCTAATTGTGGGTTCTAGGGTTTGATTTGGGCTCTAAGAAAAGAGATTATTAGAAAGTGAGTTTTTAGAAAGGGAGATTTTTGGAAGAAAATCCTAGAGAGGAGTTTTCAGAAAGTGAATTTGAAAAAAGAGAGTTTTTAGAAGGGGATTTTTGGAAGGAGATTGTTGGAAAGAGTTTTTAGGAAAGAGATTTAGGGAGAGAGTTTTCTAAGAAGGAAACCTAGGGAGTGTTTTTAGGAAAGGAATTTTGAAGAGAATTTTTTGGAAAGGAGTTTAAAAAGAAGTTTTGAAAATTAGATTTTTGGAAAAAATTTTTAGAAAGCAATTTTGAAAAGAGCATAGAGAAAGTTTTTAGAAAGCATGTTGAAAAAGAGATTTTTAGAAAGAAAGATTTGAAAATAGAGTTTTTAGAAAGTATATAAAATATCTCACTTTCCTAAAACAATTCTAACCATAAGAAGGCTAGAACCACTTCAAGATAGTGGTTTTGAAAACAACAAGGATTTTGAAAATATGGATCATATTGGTCACTTTAAATGTAACACTTTTCTAAAGCAACCCTAACCATGAAAAGGCCAGAATCACCCTAGGATTGTGATTTTGAAAATAAGTTTTAAAAAAGAAGATTTTGATGCAAGTTTTGAAAACAATGTTAATACAAGTTTTGAAAACGAGTTTGAAAACGAATTTTAGAAGAATGCAAGATCATGATACGCACAATGCCAATTGGGGTCGTGAACATACAAGGTTAAGGCTTCACCACATAATCAAGGGGGCCGAACCCACGTGGTCTCCAGTTAGACGAAAAGAAAGCCCCTGACATGGTGACCCTCCAATAGCCTAATCCTACACATGGACCGGGAAGTCCCTTGTTTCAAGCATGCAAAGAAAGGGGGGAAAAAAGATGGGGGATTACAATAGAAGAAAACCGAAGTGGGTTCAGAGGGAGAAGAGAGAGGGAAGATGCGTAAACTTAAAGAGAAAGCCTACCTTGTGTCTTGTTTATTTTGTTTTGCTTTGCACGCCTTGCTTTGCTTTTCTTGCTTTGCTTTAGTCTTCGCTTCAATCTTCAAGGGCTTGTCTTGATCTTCAAGAGCTTCAGTTTGCAGCACTTCAAGTCTTCAATAGAGGCTTTGGGGCTAGTGCATAAGTGTATAAGAGTGTGTATGAGTGTATATGAGGCTAAGGTTTGTGTATGGAGGCTAGGGTTTGGAAAACCTAAAGAAGCTAGGGTTTAGGGAGGCTACGAGCTTTGTATATCGAAGAATAGGGTTTTTAGACTGAGTTTGCAGACCCCTTTCATGCTGGAGGAGGCTTTGTATTTATAGAAAGAGGGATGACCTAGCACCTGTTGCAGAAGCGCCAGGCCAAAAAAAACCTTCTAGTGGCGCCAGGCCAATACTTGGCTTGGTGCCACTACTAGTGGCACTAGTCAGTTAGGAAAGTTTTAAGGTCGGCACACAACGTATCTTCGGAAGATTTGGGCGCCTGTACTAGTGACTACCATGCAATTTTTAGCCTGACTTCACTAAGAGTGACTCCGGAAGGTTTGGAAAGGATTTAATGGACCAGGAATGGCCTAAAAAGCTGGAAAAGGTCAGGAACCCTTAGAATAGGGTCCCAGGGGTAATGGACTTGAAAAAGAATGTCAGGGTTTATTAGAGGGGTCGACTGGACCATTAGGGGTAAAACGGTCAATCGAGTAGAAAATTTGCCAGGACAGACTCAAAATGTCCCGACAGAAGACTCGAGATTTGGAAACATTATTTAGAATGTTCCCAGAAGGTTACCGGTTTGATACCGAGAGCCGGGGTGGTAGGAAAAGGCGACCGGCCCACCAGGGGCAAAACGGTCATTTCGTACCGGGTTTGCCGAAACTGACTTGGAATGATCCGAAAAGATAATGGAAGGTTGAGAATACTATAAGAAACATTCTCGGGAGGTTACCGGTTTGATACTCAGAGCCGGTGTGGTTCCTAGGGCGTTCAGATGTCTAGGGGCAAAATAGTCATCTTCAACGGAAAGTCTTAGAATTGGCCCGAAACTGACTAGAACGCACCTAATCATGCCAGATTGCTTTTAAGGGTGGACTTACCGTTCTTAGGACTTAGGTATTTTTTCGAAAAATGTGTCGAAAACGGCCCTAAGGGCAGTTTGGTCATTTTCACTAAAGTAGGCTAGCAGGTACCGGTGTTGACCTAGGTTTTGAGTGTTTCCGCCACTCTGACGGTGGTCCCATGATACAGGGGTTTGTTGGCAATTCCCTATATCGACCTGTTTGTGAGTATTTCCGCTACTCTAACGGTTGCAATGTTTGCGAGTACTTCTGCTACTCTAATGGTTGCGATGTTTGCGAGTACTTCCACTACTCCGATGGTTCGCGATCATTCCCCAGACTGCCTGATCTCAGGAAGCTACTAAAGAGACTTAGCGCTTGAGAAATCAACTTTCTCGAAAGGCGTGCCGAAACAGACATTTCTGCATTGGCGGGCTAGCAGGCGCCAAAGGTGGACCATTCTAGCATCTAGGAGACTTGGGGTCTCGTCCCAGTTGACGGGTTTAAAGGGACTTACCGTTCCGAAGAGTTCACTCGGAAACATGTCGGACAGGATAGACTTACCGTCTCGAAGAATCAACTTTCTCGAGAGCGAGATGGGAATTAGAATAGAGAAAGGGGACTTACCGTCTATGGGAAGACATGCCTATTGAAATTAGAAAGGGGACTTATCGTCTTCGGAAAGACGTGCCTATTGGAATTAGAAAGGGGACTTATCATCTTCAGAAAGACGTGCCTATTGGAATTGGACCGATCAATGCCCCCAAGGGCAGTTTGGTCATTTTGCCTCTATTTAGGTTCGGTGGGCCCGCGAAGCGATGGATTGACGGGATTAGACTTAGAAAGTTGATTTGACTCAGAATATGTCCACATTGACTTGAACTCAAGTTTGGATGGACTGTAGATTGCCGAGCTGTCAAAAATGGGGTGCTTACAACAACATGCAACCCCCATAACCCGAAGTACCTGCACCATCACCAAGAACTATGAGAGATTAACTAAATCCATAAAGACAGACTTTAAAATCTTGCATTATATTACCTCCTGAATAAAATGCATTCCATCTTAAGTCAGGTATCATGCAATTAATCACACATTTTCATGGAATGGATTCTGAAAATCCATATACCCATCTTAAAGCGTTTGAAGAGGTCCGCAATATGTGGTTTGATAATACCTGCTCTGTCGAGACCATCCATCTCAAATTGTTTCCATTCTCATTAAAGGATAAAGCTAAAATTTGGTTAAATTCTTTAAGGCCGAGGTCTATTCCATCATGGGATTTCCTTCAGGTTGAGTTCCTAAAAAAGTTCTTTCCTGAGCATTGCACAGAGTCGATTCGTCGCCAAATTTCACAATTCACTCCTTTTGAAAATGAAACATTTTACCATAGTTGGGAGAGATATAAAGAACTTTTAAATTCATGTCCTCATCATGGACAAGACCCATATAGGTTGGTTAGTACTTTCTTTTCTACCTTAACTCCCGAACTCAAAAGGTTTATGGAGACAATGTGCAACGGGTCTTTCTATGATAAATCTCCAAAAGAAGCTTATGACTTCTTTGACTTTCTAGCTGATAACGCAAGAGATTAGGACACCACAGGAACTAAAAATCCCGAGATTAGAAACAACTTAAAGACAGGCACCATATACCCGTTAAGGCATTTAGATGAGGATAATTCAAAGATAGCCACATTGACTAAGCTATTAGAGGCCCTAGAAATGAAAAACATTGCAACAGTTGAGAGTGAAACCCAAGTTAATTGTAGTGTGTGCGATACTAATGAGCATAGGACAGATCTTTGTCCCACAATTTCAGCCTTTAGGGAAGTGTTGCACAGTCAAGTAAATGCTATTGCCCCTTATAGTAAACCACCACAGGCCCTACAAGGACAAGGAAACCCATATGCACCTACATATAACCCAAGGTAGAGGAACCATCCCAACTTCAGTTAGAGGAATGATGGTAACTCAGCACACCAACAATTTCAACACCCACAGCAATTTAATGGCCCCCCTAATCAATGCCAAGCACAGGGTCAACAATTTTTAACACCAACAACAAACATGTACAGACCACCTCCTCTAAAACCTATAGAGGATCCTTTGACCCAATTCATACAGGTACAACAAGCAACTAATGCTAGACTTGATAAATCCATAGAAGAGTTAAAGACTTTGTTTGCTCAATCACTGACTAAAGAGAAAGGCACATTCCCTGCTCAACCATTACCTAACCCTAATAGGTAAGCTCATGGTGTAGAGATAAATCCAAATCCGCCAAATCATGAGCAAGTTCAAGCAGTAACCACCTTAAGGAGCGGAAAAGCTATAGATAAAACTATTCCAAGTAAAGAGTCTGCACCTAGGGAGGGCACTAGCAAGAGAGTAGAAAAAATATCAAAAGAGGATAGAGACAATCCTAAAGAGGTAGTGGAGGAGTTAGGAAAAAAGCCTAGGGACGATGAGTCTAGGGATAAATCTGAGGATATTGACGTAAAGGATTTGTCACGTGTTCCATTTCCTCATAGATTAGCCAAACCGAAGCAAGAACTAATAAATTCTGAAATTTATGAGGTATTCAAGCAAGTGAAAATCAATATTCCATTCCTAGATGCTATTAAGTAGATCCCGTCATATGCAAAGTTCTTAAAGGACTTGTGCATCATAAAAAGACGGCTCACTATAAGAGAAGCCTCTTTTCTGAACCAAGAAGCTAGAGAGGTTCTACAAGTAAATCTTCCACCAAAATATAAGGACCCAGGGAGTCCGACCATTCCATGCATAATTGGAGATCATAGGGTTGACAATGCTTTACTAGATCTAGGATCTAGTGTGAACCTACTACCTTTTTCTATTTATCAACAATTAGGGTTAGGAGAGTTGAAACCTACTAGAATCACCCTACAATTAGCTGATCGATTGATTAAGATTCCTAGGGGCATGGTGGAAGATGTGCTTATCCAAGTGGATAAATTCTACTTCCCAGTTGATTTTGTAGTGTTAGACACCGTGGGGAACTCAAATGACCATTCTCCTATCTTAGTCATTTTAGGTCATCCCTTCCTAGCAACATCCAATGCTATTATTCATTATAGGGGCGGGGAGTTAAACTTATCCTTTGGAAACATGACTTTAGATATAAACATCTTCCATGCAGGTAAAAAATTGGGAGAGTGTGAAGACTTCAGGGAGATTAGCATGATAGATATTCTAATACAAGAACATTTTAATAGAGAATTCTTGACAGATCCACTTGAGAGAGCCTTAATCCAGAATGAGCAAATAGAGTGTTTAGAAGAAATAGTGCTGAATGAGGAAGCAGCAGAGTGCATTCTTGCTATGTCTGTGAGTCATTGGACCCAATGTGTTGAGCCATTAAGGCTCAGTGCTTGTAAACCTAAACCATCAGAAGTGGAAGCTCCTATTCCGGAGTGCAAGCCATTGCCATCTACTCTTAAATATATATATTTTTAGGCGATGGTGAATCTTACCCAGTAGTGATATCTTCTAGCCTGTCTGAGGGCCAAGAGGATTGATTGAAACAGGTGCTTTTAAAGCACCGCAAAGCCATAAGATGGTTAATTACCGATTTACATGGTATTAGCCCATATGTTTGCACACATCGCATATATTTAGAGGAAGAGGCTAAACTTGTTTGCCAAATGCAAAGGCGATTGAACCCGAATATAAAAGAAGTAGTCAGAGGAGAAGTTTTGAAACTTTTCAATGCGGGTACTATTTACCCAATAGCAGACTCTAGGTGGGTGAGCCCTACCCAAGTGGTCCCTAAAAAGTCTGGAGTAACAGTGGTGAAAAATTACAAAGATGAATTAGTACCAACTAGGATCTAGACAGGATGGCGCATGTGCATTGACTATAGACGTCTCAATGCCGTCACCACCAAAGACCACTTTCCATTACCATTCCTTGATGAAGTCATAGAACGTGTGTCGGGTCGAGCTTATTATTGTTTTTTGGATGGGTACTCGAGCTACAATCAAATTGAAATAGCCCCAGAAGATCAAGATAAAACGACCTTTACTTGTCTTTTTGGCATGTATGCTTATAGAAGAATACCTTTCGGTCTGTGCAATGCACCGGCTACTTTCCAAAGATGCATGATGAGCTTATTTAGTGACATGGTAGAAAGAATCTTGGAAGTCTTTATGGACGATTTCTCTTTCTATGGGAACACCTATGACCAATGCCTAGAAAATTTGAAAAAAGTTTTGTAAAGATGTAAGGAGACCAATTTGTTCCTTAATTGTGAGAAGTGTCATTTTATGGTGACATAAGGGATAGTGTTAGGACACATAATTTCAAATAAAGGGATAGAGGTTAACAAAGCTAAGATCGACCTTATTCAGAACTTTCCACCCCCTACAAATGTTAAAGATATTCGTTCATTTTTAGGACACACCGGGTCTTATCGGCGATTCATTTTAGGTTTTAGTGCTATTTCTCGTCCTATGTGTCATTTGTTATCCACGGATGTTCCATTCGAATGGACATCCCCTTGCCAACAAGCTTTCGACAAGCTAAAAGGCTCTTGACCACTGCACCCATCATGCAAGCCCCCGATTGGTCTCTACCTTTCGAACTCATGTGTGACGCGAGTGACTTCGCTATAGGGGGGTGCTTGGTCAAAGAAAGGACAAGAAATCATATGCCATCTATTATGCTAGTAAAACTTTAAATGATGCACAAATGAACGACACTACCACCGAGAAAGAGTTTCTTGCTGTGGTCTTTGCACTTGATAAGTTTAGATCTTACTTAGTCGGCTCACTCGTCATAGTTTATACTAATCATGCCGCACTTAAGTACTTGCTCACTAAACCAGACACTAACCCATGACTAATTCGATGGATTCTACTCCTTCAGGAGTTTCATATAGAAATTCGAGACAAAAAAGGGGTAGAAAATGTGGTAGCTGATCACTTGTCTCGCCTTCCTATTGATGGTCGAGACCAAGACAAATCTCCCATTTCGGAGCACTTTCCTGATGAACAACTTTTCTCCATCCAGTCTGTTACTCATACTAGTACCCCTTAGTTTGCGGATATAACTAATTACTTGGCTTCAAGTAAGATTCCATCTCAATGGTCATCCAATGATAAAAAGAAATTTTTTCAAAATGTTAGAGTTTTCATGTGGGATGACCCATACCTTCATAAGTATTGCTTTGATCAGGTGATTCGACGTTGTGTACCAGATAATGAATTCCAATCCATAATTAGTTTTTGCCACTCATATGCTTGTGGTGGGCATTTCTACACCAAGAAAACAATTGCCAAAGTCCTCCAATGTGGATTTTATTGGCCTACTATGTTTAAAGATGTTCATACTTTTTGTACTGCTTGTGATGGATGTCAAAGATTAGGTACTCTCACTAGAAGAAATATGATGCCTTTGAATCCCATAACAATCATAGAAATATTTGATTGTTGGGGCATCGACTTTATGGGGCCGTTTCCTAGTTCTTTCAGACATTTATACATTTTAGTGGGTATTGATTATATATCTAAGTGGGTAGAGGCAGTAGCATCCCGAACAAATGATCACTCGATGGTGATTAAATTTCTAAAAGAAAACATCTTTTCAAGATTTGGGATGCCGCGTGTTATTATAAGTGATGGTAGAACCCACTTCTATAATAGACCGGTGGGGTCCTGATGAGGAGATATGGAGTGCTCCATAAAGTCAGAATGCCCTACCACCCACAAACCAGTGGCCAAGTCAAACTCGCCAATAGGGAAATAAAACATATTTTAGAAAAAACTGTGAACCCCAACTGTAAGAATTGGTCCTTAAGGTTGGTGGATGCACTTTGGGCGTACTGGACTGCATACAAAACACAGTTAGCCATGTCACCCTATCAGCTCGTTTATGGCAAAGCTTGCCATTTACCCGTTGAGGTTCAACACAAAGCTTACTGGGCCATTAAGCAAATGAATGAAAACCCCGACGACACTGGACATCATCCAAAACTTCAACTCTCAGAGTTTGATGAAATACGTAATGACACGTATGAAAATGCATGAATTTCTAAGGCGAGGATGAAAGTTCTTCACGGCCAACACATTTCTCGAAAATCTTTTGACATTGGTCAAAAAGTCCTTTTGTACAACACCTGGTTACATTTGTTTCCCGAAAAGTTGCGTAGTAAATGGTCGGGACCTTATATAGTGAAGACAGTCCACGAGAATGGGGCCATTGAAATTCGAAACCCCACAAATGAAATTCAATTCACAGTCAATGGTCATCGTCTAAAACATTATGTTGAGAATTTTGTGGCAGAAATAGAGACATTACATAAGATCCTCCTTCATTAGATTAATATCCATAGGGGTAATTGTGTATAGCAGTGTTGTTTTATTTATTTTTATTTTTTCTAATGAGTAGTGTTCCTTTCATCACGTACATTTGTGTCCTTCTTTTTCCTCTTGCGTCCATTGAGGGCAATGTGTCAACTAAGTTGGGGGGGGGGGGGGGGGGGGATCAATCTTGTGATGAATTTGCACACTTGAGTACCAAAAAAAAAAAATTTAAAATACTAGCCATCTGGAAGCCCTCAGGGCCTGTCTGGACGCCTTTTCACACTTAGAATTTTTTTCGTAGTCGAAGGAACACAGGCACTGGCCGTCCGGACACCCCTCAGGGCCCGTCCGGACTCCTTTCATGCCTTAGAAAAAATTTTGAACAGGTTTGTGCAACGCCACTGGCCGTCCAGACGCCTCCCAACACTTAAAAAAAATTTTGAGTTTGAGTTGCAAGACCACTGGTCGTCCAGACACCCCATTTGGACGCCTTTCATGCCTTAAAAATTTTTTTAAGTCGGTTGTGACAAGCTCACTGGCCGTCCGGATGCCTCTGATCCTGTCCGGACACCCATGAGGGACCGTCAGGATGCATGCTTCCCGTCCGGACGCCCTATTTTAAGTCGAACGGTACCTTTTTGGACCCCCGTCCGGAGGCCCTCCTGGGGCCGTCTGGACGCCCCTGCATTTTTATAAAAACTCTAATTTTCTCCGTTTTGTCTCATTCACACACCCACATAATTTTTGTTTTAGAGAGAAAGGAAGCGTCCGGACGAGGTGATGAAGTCCTACCAGCTTGAAGAGTTGTGACCCTTCAAATTCGCGCCTTTTCGTCTTCCAAGGTAACTATGCAACCTCTCATATTCCTTTTCGAATAGTTTTCTTTGATATTTATGCTTAGTTAGGATTGGGATTGTGCTACAATTGTGATTCTGTGGTGGTGTGTGTTGCGACTTGTTTTAAGAAGTTGTTTTAATGGCACCAAAAGGGAGTAAAAAATCTACAAAAAAGTCTTTGGCCCCTTTGAACCCAATTGTTCTTCAGACTATGACTCAGAAATCTTCATTGGTTGTCATGCCTATTTGGACTATAGGAAAACTTGGGCGGACAAAGCCACAGTCGTAGAGCAAAACATAGAACTATGGAATTTTGGGGGTGGGTTTGCTTTAGAAGCGGAATTTGAAAGGAGGGGGTGGGATGACCTAGCTGCCTATAGGGGGGAATACATTTTAACCCTTTGTACAGAACTTATGACTAATATCCAAGTGGTGGACAAAACTATGGGTCAAGGGAGGCTGGTGACTTCGGTGAGAGGGAGAGACATAGTGATTACCTCAGCCACTTTTTGTCGTCATTATGGGCTTACGCGTGAGGCTAATGTTGAGTTTTTCCATGGGGTTAGAACTCCAAGCCTCACTGAGATGGCACGGGAGATTCTAGAAGATGATCAATTCAGGGTTGAGGGGAAGACCCAATGTGAAAAAAAGTTTTTAAAACTGAGATATCTTTCACTGTTTCTTTTCTCATGCCATAGTCTGTTACCCTAGGCCCGTTATACCCAGGTCAGCCTACCCTGAGCCCAACTAATATGGGCCATTGGAACCCAAAAGACCATAGACTTGCCAAGGTATATGTTCTTCCAGCTCTATCAAGATGCCACCAATATCACCCGAGGGGACAGTATTCCATTTGTGTGTATGCTTACCTCCCTCATCCTTAAGTCTAGAGTCTACCCACCTTCGTTTTTTTCAAGAAAATTTTCATGAGTGCCATCAATATGACTTCTATTCACAAGTCAGAAGCATAGTATATGAGTCATAAGAAGAAGAGGGCTGAGGATGATGAAGAAGAGGCGGAACGAGGATCATCGGCTGAGGGAAGTAGCCGTACTAGGCAGTCTTCGTTGGATAAGGTAGTAGAGATATTGGAGTTGCTGGCGCTGACGCAACAACACCACACCCAGCTTTTGGAGGCTCAAGCCAACGCCTTTGGGACTTTTCAGACGGAGGTTTATGGCCGATTTGATAGGATTGACAAGGAGCAGAAGTGGCATAGCCAAGCTATTGAGGAGCTATAGAGAGAGATATCTCATTCGGTGTGGGATCCATCCACTGATATGTAGTGGATAGTGTTTGCTTGAGTTTAGATCATATGCATTCAAGATTATTGTATAATTGATCTAAAACACTTATTTTTACATGTTTGGATGTTATGTTTATGTTTATGAGTTTAGATTGTGCATCACGTGGTGGCAGTCTAAAACTCTATTTTAGTCAGAACTATTCGTGTTTATTTTTTCTTATTTATGTTAATGGAGTATTGTTTATCTTAATTTATGTAATGTCGTTCTTTTTATTTATTTTATTTTGTTTATTTATTATTATAAGTTTTCTTAAAAATAGGACAAATAAAGCAATCTTGATAACCCTGTCACTCAAAAGGAGTAAGAACAAATCACAACAAGGAATTAAACAGTTCGCTAACTCTCGGGAGAGGGATATGTACCCAAATTCGTTTCAGGGGCAGCAAGTGTTGATTGAATGCCGAGTGTAACTTTCAGATTTTGCTGATAGGTTTTGAAATCTACATTCATACAAAGGGGTTGGCTTCAGATGCTAAGGAGAGAAGGCCCGGTGAACATTGACATGGTGAGAGAATTTTATGCCTATTCGAGCGTGTCTGAGACATCTAAGCTCTTCATTCAATCCAAAGTAAGGGGACACGTGATCACTATTGCAGCGGATGATATTTGTGACCTTCTAACTTTGCCACGAGTTCTGAGGTCGGATTTTAAGCTATTTGAAGGAAATTCATCTCCTATTGATGTGCTTTGTACAGAACTACAGAAAATACCATCAGTGGGTCATCATTCCATAATACCCGTGTCATCTTTAAAAAGGGAGTACAGGCTGTTGAATTTTATTCTTTTCTCAAATATTCTTCCTGAAGTGGATTAAGGTGTTGTAGTAGATCACTATAGGTGTTTTTGGTTGTACATTATTGGTAAAGGGTATACGATTGATCTGCCTACTATGATGCTGACTGTTATGAGGGAAGCATGCTATTCATCTGGCGGGTTACCCTACGGGTTGTTCATTTCCTAACTTTTGGAGCAGGTTGGAGTGCCTACATTGCTTTCAAACACCATTGTACATTCGGGTCATCCGTTATCCGGTTTGGATGCTTTGAATACCCGAGCGCTTCAGCAGAGTGACCTACCCAACTTGGTTCTACGACAGCAACAGCCTACCATGTCCACTCCATTCGCAACTGTTGTATTCTTGCAAAGGAAAATTTCTGAGTTGAAGGTAGAGGTGGATTCACTGAAGAGTCATACTTCAATGGCCTCGACTTCGGTGGCTCCAGAGTATGGTCCTACCCGTTTGTCTTAGGGTTCTTGAGAAAACTTGATTTAGAAGTTATACAGTTAGTAGTATTTTATTTTCCTTGAGGATTTTTTTTTCTTTTTTCTTTTGCTTTATTTCTATTTTCTTTGAGTACTCTCGTTCTTTAGAAAAAAAAAAAAAAAGAAAAAAAAAAAAGAAAAGAAAATTTTGTTATGCCTTGCTAACCAATTACAGGTGTGCTCACATTGATTTGCCTTTGGAGACCGGAACTGAGCTGGTAAGAGTTGAGTAGAATATGGTTCATCGATCATGGTCGGTATTTTCAACACTTTCATTTATGTTTTTATTGCTTAGTATTATTCATGTTAGGAGTGTTGAAAATGTTTCTTTTTAGAACCATATTTATGTTCATGTCAATACAATCGTTGAATTGAGAATGATTGGAGGCATTCATTAAACTGAACTTGAGCTTAATTGTCGAGTTAACTTCTTATGATGATGAATTGCAAGTTTTTGCCATGAAAGCATTACATGAAAGAGATTACATCATTATACACTGTCTCGTTATTGTAAGCACCCCATTTTTGCCCGCTCGGCAATCTACACTTCGTCCAGACTTGTGTTCAAGTCATTGTGGACATATTCTTAACAAAAGCAATTCTCTAGGTCCAAATCCCGTTTGTCCATCGCTTCGCGGGCCTGTCAGGCCCAAATAGAGGCAAAATGACCAAAATGCCCTTAGGGGCATTGTCCTTTCATTTCCAATCCCACTCTCGAGACAGTTTATTCCTCGAGACGGTTCTAATCCAGGCACGTCTTTTCGGAGATGGTAAGACCCCTTTCCAATCCCACTCTCGAGACAGTTTATTTCTCGAGACGGTTCCAACCCAGGCGCGTCTCTTCGGAGACGGTAAGACCCCTTTCCAATCTCACTCTCGAGACAATTTATTCCTCGAGACGGTTCCACCCCAAGCGCATCTTTTCGGAGACGATAAGTCCCCTTTCCAATCCCTCTCTCGAGACAGTTTATTCCTCGAGACGGTTCCACTCCAGGCACGTCTTTTTGAAGACGGTAAGACCCCTTTCCAATCCCACTCTCGAGACAGTTTATTCCTCGAGACAGTTCTATCCTAGGCACGTCTTTTCGGAGACGATAAGACCCCTTTCCAATCCACTCTCGGGACAATTTATTCCTCGAGACAGTTCCAATTCAGGCACGTCTCTTCGGAGACGATAAGTCCCCTTTCCAATCCCTCTCTCGAGACAGTTTATTCCTCGAGACGGTCCGAGTAGCGAAACTACTCACAAAACCGTTAGAGTAGCGGAAATACTCACAAATAGGTTGATATAGGGAATTGCCAACAAACCCACGTGTCACGACGACCGCCGTTAGAGTGGCGGAAACACTCAAAACCCAGGTCAACACCAGTGTCTGTTAGCCCACTTCGGTGAAAAATGACCAAACTGCCCTTTGGACCTTTTCTGAGATTTTCCGGTCAAGATGACTATTTTGCCCCTCGGCATCCGAATGCCCCGGGAATCACACCGGCTCTGGGTATCAAACCGGTAACCCTCTGAGAATACTTTTTATAGTATTCTTAACCTTCCTTTACCTTTCCGGATCATTCCGAGTCCGTTCCGGCCAACCCGGTACAAAATGACCGTTTTGCCCTTGGTGGGCCGGTCTCCTTTTTCGACCACACCGGCTCTGGGAATCAAACCGGCAACCTCTAGGAACATTCTGAATAATGTTTCTAGATCCCAAGTCTTCTTTCGAGACAGTCCGAGTCTGTCCCAAGCAGTTTCCCGGTCCGATTGACCATTTTACCCCTAAAGGCCAAGTTAACCTTTCCGACCCGTCTTATCCTCATTTCTCAAGTCAAATACCTCTAGGACACTATTTTAAGTGTTCTTGCTCCTTTCCAGCCTTCTAGGTCATTCCCGGACTTTCCAGAGTCACTCCTAGTGAAGCCAGACTAAAACTTGCATGGTAGTCACTAGTACAGATGCCCAAATCTAGTCAAAGATACGTTGCTTGCCGACTTATAAAGTTTCCTAACTGGCTGGCGCCACTAGTAGTGGCGCCAAGCCAAGAATTGGCCTGGCGCCACTAGGAGTGGCGCCAAGAGCAATTTTGCTCTGGCGCCACTGCAACAGGCGCCAGGTTTGTCCAACCTCTATAAATACAGAGCCTCCTCCAACGTGAAAAGGGTCTGCAAACTTAACCTAAAAATCATATATTTTGATATACAGAGCTCGAGCACCTCCAAAACCCTAGCTTCCTTAGGTTTCCCAAACCCTAGCCACCCTACACTAAACCCTAGCCTCATATACACTCCTATACACCTCCATACACTCATACACTAACCTTCAACCCTCCTTCAAAGACTTAAAGAGTTGAAATCTGAAGTTTGAAGCTTGAAGACAACTCTTAAAGACTGAAGGTGAAGATCAAGACGAAGACCAAAGATCGAAGACAAGCAAGGCACGCAAAATAAACAAGACATAGGGTAGGCTTTCTCTTTAAATTTCCGCACTTCTCCCCTCTCTCTTCTCTCTCCTAACCCACTTGGGTTTTCTCTATTTTAATCCCCCATCTCTTTCCCCCCCCCCCCTTTCTTTGCATGCTTGAAACAACGGGATTCCCGGTCCATGTGTAGGATTGGACTATTGGAGAGTCACCGTGTCGGGGGCTTTCTTCTAGTCTAACCAGAGACCACGTGGGTCCGACCCCCTTGATTATGTGGTGAAGCCTTAGCCTTGTATATTCACGACCCCAATTTTGCATTATGCATATCATGATCTTGCATCTTCCAAAAGTCGTTTGCAAAGTTGTCTTCAAAATCGTTTTCAAACTTGTTTTCAAAATTGCATCAAAATCTCTTTTTCAAAACGCGTTTTCAAAATCACAATCCTAGGGCGATTCTAGCCTTTCCATGGCTAGGATTGCTTTAGGAAAGTGTTATACTTAAAGTGACTTTCATGGTCCATATTTTCAACTCTTGTTATTTTCAAAACCGCTTTCCTAAAGTGGTTCTAGCCCTCTTATGGTTAGAATTGCTTTAGGAAAGTGAGATGTTTTTACACCTTCTAAAAACTCTCTTTTCAAAAAGTCTTTCTTCCTAAAAATCTCTTTTTTAACATACTTTTCTAAAACTCTCCTCTCTAAAATTGTTTTCAAAAACTCCCTCTCAAACTCTATTTTTTAAAAACTCCCTTTTTCAACTCCTTTCCAAAATCCTCTCCCCAAAGTCCACTTTCCAAAAACGTTCCCTAGGTCTCTTTCCTAGAAAAACTATCTCCAAAAATCTTTCTAAAAACTCTCTTCCCAAAATCTTCCTTCTAGAAATTCCCCTATAGGATTTTCTTTCTAAAATCTACGTTTCCAAAAACATGCTTTCCAAAAACTCCTTCTCTTTAAAATCTTTTTTCAAAAACTCCCTCTTTAAATTCACTTTCCAAAAATTCCTCCCTAGGATTCCCTTCTAGAAAACTTTCGTTTCCAAAAACGCACTTTCCAAAAATCCTCTCTCTTTAGAGCCCAAGTCAAGCCCTAGAACCCACAATTAGGAAACCCTAATTTTCTTTTCAAAAACGTGGTTTTTCAAACTTTGCCCCAAACCTAGGTTTCCAAAACCTCTTGTTTTCACATCCAAACTATACATGTTTCCAAAACCTATTTTCTACGTCGAAACTATAATTTTCCAAATCTAGGGTTTCTAGAATCTCCCTTTCCAAATCCTTACCAAATCCTATCTTCCCTTTAGGAAACCAAATCAAATATTCCCATTTAGGAAACCAAATCAAATATTCCCATTTAGGAAACTAGATTCTATCCTCCGTTTTTTGAAACAAAATCAAACCTTCTCTTTTCAAAACAAAATCCAATCCTTTCCTAATCCAACTCTTTCTTAATTCGACTCCTTCCTAATCTTTCACTTTCCGAAATCCTAAGTTTCCAAAACTTGAACATAAAAATCTTTCCTAAATTTTAAAACTCAACTTTCAAATATTTCCTAATTCAACCCTTTCCTAATTCTACCTTTTTTTCAAATCTTAACTTTTCAAACCTAAGTTTTCAAACTCTTCCTAAACTCAAACCTTTCCTAATCTCAAGATTTTCTAAAACTCTAAAACTTTCTAAATCCAAAACTTTCTAAATTTCAAATCTTTCCAAATCCAAAGCTTTCTAAACTCAAAACTTTTTTATTTTCAAAACTTCCTTGTTTTCTAAACTTTCCAATTTTCAAAACTTCCCTATTTCAAAACCTTCCTAAATTGAAACTTTCTTAATTCAAAACTTTCCTAATTTGAACATTTCAAAATATTTCCTAATTTCAAAACTTTCCTAATTTCGAAACTCTCATAATTTGAAAACTTTCCTAATTCAAAACTTTCTTAATTTGAAACTTTCCAAAAATGAAACTTTCCTAAATCGGACCTTTCCTAATTCGAACCTTTCCTAAATCCAATCTTTCTTAAACTCTTGAGTCTTTCCTAAGTCTCATCTTTCTTAAGTCTAGGTTTCTTAAACCTTCATCTTTCTAAAACAAGTCCAAATCTATCTCTTCAAATCAAAGTCCAATCTTCTCAATTTCAATTTCCAATCTCCTCTTCTAATCCCAAGTCAAATCCAATTTTCAATTCAATTTCTTTCTTCCAATCCAATCTCTCTCTCTTCAAATCAATCTCTTTTCAATCGGACTCCTGTCCGAACTACGATTGACCTGATTCCCCCAAAGGGATACGTAGGCAACCTTCATAGGTGCAGTCACAACACTTTTCAAACTTTCAATTCTACCCTCATGGGTGTGGTCTCCATATTTTTCAAATCTCAAATTCCAATCTATTTTCAAAATTTCTATTTCCAAATTTTCAAACCTTTCAATTTTAATTCCATCTCTTCAAATCTATTTTCAAATCAAATCAATTTCAAATCAATCTCTTTTCAAATCTATTTTCAAATCAAATCAATTTCAAATCAATCTCTTTTCAAATCTATTTTTCAATTCTCTTAACTTGCACTTGCATATCATACATCATGTTAGTTTCTTTTCAAGCATTGTTTTTCAAAGTGGGTAGAATTGAATTATAGTTGGTTGAAGACTCTCATAGGTGAATCTAGGGTAGATTGACATGTAGGTACCAAAAGGGCGGGGTAGGGTGATGGCTTAGTGCATCTTCCCTACACGTAACCAACCTCCAAACCTAAGATCACTGTTTTCAAAGACCAAAAAGGAGTTATTTTTCAAAAAGGGCTAAATGTTTTCTAAAGGTTGCCAAACAACCTGTTTTCCTAAAAACCCTCTCTTGAGGAGATATTTTCAAAATCATTTTCCAAAAACCCTAAGTGTAGTCTTCGGATTATTCTTAGTTTTTAGGTGACCTAACTCACCTTAATCAAGTTAGGTGGCGACTCCGAATCTTTTTCAAAAGCCCTTTATTCAAATCAATTTTCAATTCAAACCTAGTAGCGCTCATTCTTTTAGGAGGGTGAGTTCTAACGAGAGAGTACGACATTTTTTCCGCTTGTGTGAGTATTTCTCGAGTGCGAAAAATTTAGGCGCGACAGTTATATGACTTCTTGTGTTGATAATTTTGTGCATTTTTCATCCTTAAGTAGTGGAGATTGTACCTTGTGAGCTTTAGAGCCAATTTATCTTCTTTTCGGAGTGGATTTTCATTTACTCGAGGATACTTCTTTCATGTCCTATTCTGTCAATAGCTTCCTTATACTTGATTTTGATTTATAAGTTAGGTAATAAGTAAGATTATTGACACTTATACTTTCTTGAATTTCAAACTTATTATACTTTGGATACCTTTTGACGTCATTATATTCTTCTTGGACACATAATTTCTAGATTATGTCTCTTGAGCCTTGTATATATCATCCTTGATAGAGCCAAATCATTGTTGAAATGTTTCCTATAAAAGAGAGGTGATCTTGGTGCTAGTCAAGAGCTTGAAAAGAAGAGGGTGATGTATTTGTGATGTGATGAAAAACGAGGAAAGGAATAAAGAAGAAATATGAAAAAAAAAATCGTGAAAAAAAAGGAAAAGAAAGGTAAAAAAATAAATGAAAAATAAATGAGAAGCATTATCATATGAATTGGGAGTTGAAAGCATGGTTTTAGTGATTATTGGATGCCTTGAGTATCAATGTTTTGAGTAGTTTATTCTTTCTCTCTCCAGACATTTTTCTTCTTCATACAGACGGTTGTAGTTGATCCAAAGTATACATGAGTTGAAAATTCTTTGGAGTACAAGTATCTTTGTCAATTTCTTGATTATTACTTTGACTATGAATATTCTTTCATGAGGCTATGTCAAGTCCTATACACTTACATTTTGACGGTTTTTGTTATTGGATTGCTCTTATTGCATAATTTATACAGTTACTCTTATGATGAGCTTTCCATTAAGAGACCCATGTGTTCATATTTTTGCGAGTGTATGCCTTGTGAGCATTCGAATCAAAGCGTGAAGAATGTTGTGCATGATATTGATACACTTGGGTTATGTTGCATTGTTAGTGCATTAACATGTGTATCTTTCTTGTAACTTTCATATCTTAGCCTTGCGTGACTCATGTTGGAAGTTGAGTTGAGAATTACCTTTGAGTGAGTTCTCGTATGCCTTAATTGTTTTCTCTATCATTGATCATTTGAAATGAACAGATATTTTTGGGTATAATCACAGTAAGCCCTCACGAGACATCACTCGTTTACTAGGAGTAACCTAGGGGTTTAAAGGCTTGGTGCATAGGCTAAATGCATTCGTGACTTCTACGAAAGTGAAGATTATGTTTTTGATTTTAGTATTTTGCTAGGGACTAGCAAAAATCTAGTTGGGGGGTGTGATTGTGCTTCAAAAGTGCAATTATAAGGCCTTAATTAATACTTTGTTAGTGTTAGTTTATAATTATATATGTCTTTTTAGTTATGTTTTGATATTAATTGAGTTTATTATACTTTATGTAGGTTTTGAGCTTAAATGGAATGATTTCGAATGCAATTTAATCATATGTTTCAAAAGGTTGCTGCTAAGGTACAAGCTGCTGAAGCACTCAAAGCTGGAACTTTGAAAGCCCATATCTCGTGAACTAGAAAGGCTATTTAAGCTCATAATATGTCGATTTCATATAACTTTTTAAGACCTAAAATTTCATGAAATGACCCAGCCCATCTGAGCACTCGGTAGAAGTCGTCCGTACAACTAACGACAGGACATATAGATTAATTCACTTTTTAGTTAGATATAAATTAGGAGGTAGTAGAATAGGTTTAGGAGTTCTATGTTCTGAAGGAGGAGAAGAATTCTAGGGTTTTTCTAGGGTTCGGAAGGAGGAATCATCTAATCCTTTAGAGGCTACGAATCTTTTCATCTTTCAAGGGAGCATCTTAATCTTTAGTTTTCTTTCTTGTTCTTATTGTGAATTTCAGATTATATTTCTTTAATGCATCATTTTATTTCTTTAATTATTATATCCATTCTTGCAATATTTATCATGTTTTTCAGTAGCTAAATCCGTTCTTGGTATGGGTTGAGAAAGTAACTAGGTTACAGGTAGAGATTCAAGATAGTTATTTATTTTCCAAGGTTTCAAGATCTTGGATCAAGATTCATTTTCTTGCCCATAAATATCTTCGTAAACAATATTCTTGATCATATCTAGCATGTATGTATAGACTGATTTGTAAGCAAGGATACATATACCTAGAATTTCTAATATGGATATTGATTATAACTGCATATATATTCCTATTAAGAGTACTTTAGAAATCTATTGTTCCTGATTAAGCTTCAAACATACCTTGTAGACAAGTTTATAAACGGGGACAGCTATGAATGGGACCCTAGTATGAACACTAGTAAATAACTGAATATCAACTCTAAAAGCGTAATCGAATCTTGAGTTTCTTTAATCAAAACTATCTTGGGAACTTACCTGTAGGCCTATTACTGGATCAAACCCTGCCAAGACCTTTTTATAATGTTTGAATGCATCCCTAAAAATTACTTTAATTTTATTATTTGATAATTTAGATCAATCATTTCCAACAATTGATTTTTATTTTCTTTTTGGAAGCTTTCTTGTGATTTTAATTGACTCTAAGCTCGCTATTATTTTGTTCTGATTGTAGACCTTGCGAGAGTAAGTTTATTTCTTTGTGTTCCCTGTGGATCGACCTTGGACTTACCGAGATATTATTACTGCATCGCAATAGCACACTGACGGGTATGAATTGCGCTTTTCAGAAGCGATCACGTCTACCCCACATCGTCGATAGTAGGGGTGTCCTCGTGCAGCTCCATCATTTATACTTTTTCAGCTTTTGTCTTTGTGGTGTATGCCGTCAGGAAACACTATTTGGCAACCACTTGGTCTCCTCTTATTTCCACCACTCCACTGGGGGTCGAAAATTTGATTAACTGATAGTAGGATGAGGGAATAGCTTTCATAAGGTGTAACCAAGTTCGTCCCATGATCGCATTATAAGGGGAAGGTACGTTGACTACCAGGAACTCCGTTTGCAACATAATTTCCCCAGCGGTCACTGGAATCGTTAGCTTCCCCAAAGGCCAAACTGAGTTTAAGTTGAATCCGATCAACAGGTTTAGTGATGGCTGGAGGTTGGACTCCTTGAGCTCTAATTTTTTAAACAGGTCGTAATACATGATTTTGCACGAACTTCCTTGGTCAACGAGTAGCCTTCTCATGTCACAGTCCACCATTCTCAGTGTAATAACCAAGGCATCGTTATGAAAGGTTAGCACCCCTACGAGGTCCTCATTAGTGAAGGTAATGGACCCAGGGCCATCGTCGACCTTAACCTTTTTGCTTAGGGGTTGTATTTGCATTACTTCCCTTAAGTGTGTAGTCTTTTATATCTCAACTTGGTATCTATGTGGGTCGACGGTTCTTGGTTCAGCCAAACCATGCAGCACGTTGATTACTCGAACCGGTCTTGCTCCAACCTTCTTCTATGGGACATCCTCCAGTCGTGGTTGCTCGGCTTCGCTTTTGTCTTGTCCCAATCAATATATTGATCGAGATGGCTAGCTTTGGCTAAATCTTCCAAATGGTTCTTGAGATGTCGACACTGTTCCATCTTAGGCCCCTTCTCCCGATGTTATGAGCAAAACCTTTTTTGGTCTCGGGACATTGGGTCCCCTCCTAACTTTGGGGGCCACTTGAAAAATGGTTTGTCACGGATCTAGGGTAAGATTTTATAGATGGGATCCATAAAGACTATGTAAACCCCACCATTTATCTTTCTTCCCCAGTTGTTGTCTTCTTGTCAGGGTTTCTTGGCTTCCTTCTTGTTTGTCTTCTTGGCGACTATGCTGACCTTTGCTAAACTTGGCTGAGGCACATCTTCATCTAATCTTGCGTAGCACTGGATTTTTAACATCAATTCCTATACGGTGAGGGCCGGCTTCTCTGTTAAGGATTGTCGCAAATGATGCTCCCTGGGAAGGCTGATTTTGAATTGAGTCATGGCCAGTTGGTGGCTGCACTCGTCAATCTCGTTGTAAGCCTCCCAGTAGCATCGTACGTATGCCCGCAATCCTTCTCCCTCATCTTTCCGTAAGGTTAGTAAGAAATCGACCTCCTTAGGTTGCATGTTGTTTGCTATGAAGCGAGCGGTCAACAGCTCAGCAAGTTGCCTCCAATTTGATACTGACCTAGATGGTAACTTGTCGAACCATCGTAAGGCTACGTCCCCTAAACCAGAGGGAAAGATTCGGCATATCAATATTGGGTCACCACACCATAACACCATCATTTTCTTGTAATGCTGAACATGATTAACTGAGTCAGCCTTTCCGTCATACAAATTGAACTTTGGTGGGGTGAACTTTCGTGTAATTTGGTAGGACTCAATCTCCTCTGTGAATGGAGTGGACGCGATCTGGTCCAAGGCCTTTTTGATCAGGTCATGGGTTGTGCGGTCTTTGGTTTGCTGCTTGTTATCCTCCAGCTTTTCGTTCAACCATTTTTCCTAGTTTTTACGCTGTCGACCATCTTTCACCCGTGCATCATTCTGCGAAGTCTTGCTCCTTCTCTAGCGCTGATCTGATCGCCTGTCCTCACAACGCCCAATGCTGGAGATGTTACTTCCCCTTATTCGCGGCGCTGGAGCCTCCCGACTTCTTGCAATTCTTTCACAATTTGGGGACCCTTCCCTGCCACGCCTGTCTCTTCCAGAGATCACCTCTCTTATGACCCAAACCTGAGGGGTGAGGTAGACAATCTCTTCGCCGCGCCGCCGAATCTCCCTTTTAGCCGAACGGAGCGTATCTTCACTCGGGATGCATCCACTGGAGGGTGAGGGGGCAAGGTCCCAGTGGTGGTTTTTGTTGAAATTTTGCTCCCTAACATAGTTCGGGTTTCTCCGCAATCCTTCTTGTGCTTCTTGGTGGCTCCCAGCAGGAGTTTGTATTTTCGATCTCAGTATTCTGCCTCGGCGCCGATCTACTAGGGTAGATTAAAAGTGCGTCGAATTGGTTTGATCTTTACTAGAGGAGGCCTCGTTACCTCGTTCATTGCGGTTCTCTCCTTTTCCCCTTCGATCGTTCAAACTCATGGTTATCTCAGCCTTTCCACAGACGGCGCCAATTGTAAGTGGGATTTTTGCGAAGGCCTGGCCGATTACTCAAGCCAGTATTGATGAGTCCAAACCTTCCGCAAAAAGAGAAGGTAGAATGGGTCAAGCCTTTTTGGGCCGATCACACTCCGATGATTAAGTTAGCAAGCTTGATCAAAAGTTGAATAGATAAAAGTTGTATATACTTGGAGTTAATTGTCTATACCTTGCTCTTGAGCACTTCGGTATTTATGGTGTGATCGATGGAATGTTTTGCCCTTGGTCTACCAAAAGGTCATCTTGACCTGATGGATAGACTTCATCATTTGCCACAGACTGACCGAATGCAGGCCCTGCCTTACCGTCGCTAAAAAATCCTACTAATCAGCGTGCAGGTCGACGTCGAGTGGGGAGTCGCTAGTGCATTTAATGCAGGTCAATTCTGCATTTAATACTCTGAGACCGCTAGTGGTTTGGGTTTACCTTCTGTGGTTTTGGGCCTTGGTCGACATCATACCGGCACACTAGGCCAAACCATCCTTTAGTATTAATTTAGGCAACCCCGCAGCCCAGCTTCAATTTTCCTTGGTTGGGCCTAATCCGATGGGTTGGGCCATGTATATTTATCCCACAGCATCTTTGTAACTCTGAGGTTCATTCTCTAACAAAAATGTTAGAAAGTCAGGACCGAATCATTTTGCAACCTTTGTCCTCTTACCTCGTCGCGGTTTAGTGTCATTTCCTTTATCCACAGACCCATGGTCTTGATCTACAATGGTATCATGAGTCCATTTAAGCGAACTTGATTCACACGAATATCTAATATTTCAGACTTGTGAACCGAAAACCGATATGCACTACTATGTTCAGCATAGCCAATAAATATACAATCAACTGTTTGTGGTCCTAATTTTACCTTCTTAGGTAAAGGGACTGCTACCTTAGCCAAATAAACCCATACCCTCAAGTATTTATAGGAAGGCTCTCAACCTTTCCACAACTCATAAGGGGTTTTGCTAAGTTTCTTGTGGGGTATCTTGTTGAGAACATAATTAGCGGATAGCAACGCATTGTAAGCATCCCATTTTTGACCGTTCGGCAGTCTACACTCCGTCCAGACTTGTGTTCAAGTCATTGTGCGCATATTCCAATCGAACCCAACTCTCTAAGTCCAAATTCCATCAGTCCATCGCTTCGCGGGCCCGCCAGGCCCAAATAGAGGCAAAATGACCAAAATGCCCTTAGAGGCATTGTTCTTTCCAACTCCTTCCCAATCCCTCTCTCGAGATAGTTTATTCCTCGAGACGGTTCCAAATCAGGCACGTCTTTTCGAAGACGGTAAGACCACTTTCCAATCCCTCTCTCAGGACAATTTATTCCTCGAGACGGTTCCAAATCAGGCACGTCTTTTCCAAGACGGTAAGATCCCTTTACAATCCCTCTCTCGAGATAGTTTATTCCTCGAGACGGTTCCAAATCAAGCACGTCTTTTCGAATACGGTAAGACCCCTTTCCAATCCCTCTCTCGAGACAATTTATTCCTTGAGACGGTTCCAAACCAGGCACGTCTTTTGAAAAACGGTAAGTCCCCTTTCCAACCCCTCTCTCGAGACAGTTCCAAATTAGGCACGTCTTTCCGAAGACGGTAAGTCCCCTTCCCAATCTCTCTCTCGAGATAGTTTATTCCTCGAGACGGTTCCAAATCAGGCACGTCTTTCCGAAGACAGTAAGACCCCTTTCTAACCCCTCTCTCGAGACAGTTTATTCCTTGAGACGGTTCCAAATTAGGCACGTCTTTCCGAAGACTGTAAGTCCCATTCCCAATCCCTCTCTCGAGACAGTTTATTCCTCGAGACGGTTCCAAATCAGGCACGTCTTTTTTAAGACGGTAAGTCCCCTTTCCAACCCCTCTCTTGAGACAGTTTATTCCTCGAGACGGTTCCAAATCAAGCACGTTTTTTCGAAGACGATAAGTTCCCTACCCAATCCCTCTCTCGAGACAGTTCACTCCTCGAGACGATCCCAAATCAAGCATGTCTTTCCGAAGACGGTAAGTCCCTTTTCCAATCCCTCTCTCGAGACAGTTTATTCATTGAGATGGTCCGAGTAGCGGAAATACTCACAAACATCACAACCGTTCGAGTAGCGAAAATACTCGTAAACAGGTCGATATAGGGAATTGCCAACAAACCCCTGTGTCACAACAACCACCGTCAGAGTGGCGGAAGCACTCAAAACCTAGGTCAACACTAGTGCCTGCTAGCCCTCTTCGATGAAAAATGACTAAACTGCCCCTTGGGCCTTTTCTGAGACTTTCCGGTCAAGATGACCATTTTGCCCTTAGGCATCCGAACGCCTCGAGAACCACGCCAACTCTGGGTATCAAACCGGTAAACTCTTGAGATTGCTTCTTATAGTATTCTCAACCTTCTTCTATCTTTCTAGATCATTCCGAGTCAGTTCAGGCCAACCCGGTACAAAATGACCGTTTTGCCCCTAGAGGGCCGGTCGCCTTTACCAAGTATACCGGCTCTGGGTATCAAACCAGTAACCTTCTGAGATTACTTCTTATAGTATTCTCAACCTTCTTCTATCTTTCCGGATCATTCCAAGTCAATTCCAGCCAACCCGGTGCAAAATGACCGTTTTGCCCCTAGAGGGTCGGTTGCCCTTGCCAACCATACCGGCTCTGGGTATCAAACCGGTAACCTTTTGAGATTACTTCTTATAGTATTCTCAACCTTCCTCTACCTTTCCGGATCATTCCGAGTCAATTCCGGCAAACCCATTACAAAATGACCGTTTTACCCCTAGGGGGCCGGTCACCTTTTCTGACTACACCAGCTCTGGGTATCAAACCGGCAACCTTTGAGAACATTCTGAATAATGTTTCCAAATCTTAAGTCTTCTTCCAGGACAATCCAAGTCCGTCCCGGTAGCTTCCCGATCCGATTGACTATTTTGCCCCTAAAGGCCCGGTCAACCTTTCCGACACATCCTATCCTCACTTTTCAAGTCAAATACCTCCGGGACACTATTCTAAGTGTTCCTGCTCTTTTCCAGCCTTCCGAGCCATTCCCGGTCCCTTAAATCATTCACGGACTTTCCGGAGTCACTCCTAGTGAAGCCAGGCTAAAAATTGCATGGTAGTCACTAGTACAAGCGCCCAAATCTAGTCAAAGATACGTTGCTTGCCGACCTTAAACATTTCCTAAATGGCTAGCGCCACTGCTAGTGGCGCCAAGACAAAAAATGGCCTGGCGCCACTGCAACAGGCGCCAGTGTATTCCTCCCTCTATAAATACAAAGCCTCTTCCAGCGTGAAGGGGGTCCGCAAACTCAGTCTAAAAATCATATAATTCAATATACAGAGCTCATGCACTCCCTAAACCCTAGCTTTCCTAGGTTTTCCAAACCCTAGCCACCATACACTAAACCCTAGCCTCCTATACACTCATACATACCCCCATACACTCATACACTAGCCTTCAACCCTCTTTTGAAGACTTGAAGAGCTATAATCTGAAGTTTGAAGATTGAAGACAACTCCTGAAGATTGAAGACGAAGATCAAGACGAAAACCAAAGGCAAGCAAGGCGCGCAAAATAAAGAAAACATACGGTAGGCTTTCTCTTTAAATTTCTGCACTTCCCCCCCTCTCTTCTCTCTCCTAACCCACTTGGGTTTTCTCTATTTTAATCCCCCATCTCTTTCTCCCCCCTCCCCCCCTTTCTTTGCATGCTTGAAACAAGGGGACTCCCGATCCACGTGTAGGATTAGACTATTGGAGGGTCACCGTGTCGGGGGCTTTCCTTTAGGCTAACTGGAGACTACGTGAGTCTGGCCCCCTTGATTATGTGGTGAAGCCTTAACCTTGCATGTTCACGACCCCAAACTTGCATTGTGCATATCATGGTCTTGCATCTTCCAAAAGTCGTTTTCAAAGTTGTTTTCAAAATCGTTTTCAAACTTGTTTTCAAAATTGCATCAAAATCTCCTTTTTCAAAACATGTTTTCAAAATCACAATCCTAGGGTGATTCTAGCCTTTCCATGGTTAGGATTGCTTTAGGAAAGTGTTACATTAAAAGTGACTTTCATGGTCCATATTTTCAAATCTTGTTGTTTTCAAAACCACTTTCTTAAAGTGGTTTTAACCTATCTATGGTTAGAACCACTTTAGAAAAGTGAGATATTTTTATACTTTCTAAAAACTCTCTTTCCAAAAATCCCTTCCTAAAAATCTCTTTTTCAACATACTTTCCTAAAACTCTTCTTTCCAAAATTGTTTTCGAAAACTCCCTCCAAAAAATCTATTTTTCGAAACTCCCTTTTTTAACTCCTTTCCAAAATGCTCTCTTCAAAGTCCACTTTCCAAAAACGTTCTCTAGGTCTCTTTCCTAGAAAAACTCTCTCCAAAAATCTTTCCAAAAACTCTCTTTACAAAATCTTCCCTCTAGAAACTTCTCTCTAGAATTTCCTTCTAAAATCTTCGTTTCCAAAAACACACTTTCCAAAAACTCCTTCTCTTTAAAATCTCTTTCCAAAAAACTCTCTTCAAATTCACTTTCCAAAAACTCCTCTCTAGGATTCCTTTCTAAAAACCTTCATTTTCAAAAACGCACTTTCCAAAAACTCTTTCCTTAAAGCCCAAGTCAAGCCCTAGAACCCACAATTAGGAAACCCTAGTTTTCTTTCCAAAAACATGGTTTTCAAACTTGCCTTAAAACCTAGGTCTCCAAAAACTCCCGTTTTCTACGTCAAAATTAGGTTTCCAAAAACCTCTTTTCTATGTCAAAACTATAGCCTTCCAAATCTAGGGTTTCTAAAACTTCCCTTTCCAAATCCTTGCCCAAATCCAATCTTCCGCTTAGAAAACTAGATCCAATCCTCCATTTTTGAAAACGAAATCAAACACTTCTTTTTAGAAACAAAATCCAATCCCTTCATAATCCAAGTCTTTCCTAATTCAAATCCTTCCTAATCCTCCAACTTTTCTAAATTTTAAGTTTCCAAAACTTGAACATAAAAATCTTTCCTAAATTTTATAACTCAATTTCCAAATATTTTCTAATTCAACCCTTTCCTAATTCTACCCCTTTTCAAATCTTAACTTTTCAAATCTAAGCTTTCAAATCTTTCCTAAACTCAAACCTTTCCTAATCTCAAGATTTTCTAAAACTCAAACTCTAAAAGCTTTCTCAAGTTAAAACTTTCTAGACCCAAATCTTTCCAAAATCCTAGCTTTCTAAATTTCAAAATCTTTTCAAATCCAAAACTTTCTAATTTCAAAACTTTCTTAAGTTACGACTTTTTTAAATCTAAAACTTTCTAAACTTGAAACTTTCTTATTTTTAAAACTTCCTTATTTTCAAAACCTTTCTTCTTTCAAAACCTTTCTTAAGTTGGAATTTTCTTAATTCAAACATTTTCTTAATCTTTCCTAATTTAAAATCTTTCTAAATTCTAAGCTTTCCAAATTCAAAACTTTCCTAAGTTGAAACTTTCCTAAACCTAAAACCTTCCTAAGATGAACGTTTCCTAAACCAAAACTTTCCTAAAACGAAGCTTTCCTAAAATGACGCTTTCCTATTTCGAAACTTTCCTAATCCGAGCGCTTCTTAAATCCAAGCCTTCCTAATCTTCCAAGTTCAATATTCAAGTCAATTCTTCTCTAAAATCTTTCCAAGTCAAATCCAATCCTTCTTTTCGAAGTCCTTAAGTCTAGGTTTCCTAAAACCAAGTCTTTCAAAATCAAATCTTTTTCAAATTTTTCAATCAAAGTTCAATCTCTCAATTTTCCAATCCAATTTCCAATTCAATCTCTTTTCCAAATCAATTCTTTTATTTTCAATCAGATTCTTGTCCGAACTACGACTGTCCTAATTCCTCCAAAAGGATACGTAGGCAACCCTCATGGGTGCGGTTGCAACATTTTTCGAACTTCTATTTCCACAATCTTCTTCAAATTTCCAATTCTACAATCTTCTTTCAAACTCCCAATTCTGCAATCTTCTTTAAGTTTCCAATTCTATGTTTTATTTCCAATTTCCAATTCCAAAAATCTATTTTCAAATCTCAATTTCCAAATTCTAAAACTTTCTAATCTCAAATCTATCTTTTCAAATTCCTTTTGAAATCAAATCAATTTCTTTTCAAATCTTTTTCCAAATCTATTTTCAAATCAAATCTTTCTCTTGTACTTGCATATCATGCATCATATTTTTGTAAACATTGTTTTCAAAGTAGATAGGATTGAACATTAGTTAGTTAAAGACTCTCGTAGGTGAATCTAGGATAGATTGACATGTAGGTACCGAAAGGGCGGGGTAGGATAATGGCTTAGTGCGTCTTCCCTACATATAACCAACCTCCGAACCTAGGATCACTGATTTCAAAGACCAAAAGAAGTTATTTTTCAAAAAGGGCTAAATGTTTTTCCAAAGGTTGCCAAACAACCTATTTTCTTAAAAACCCTCTCTTGAGGTGGTATTTTCAAAAACCTTTTCTAAAAACCCTAAGTGTAGTCTTCGAATTATTCTTAGCTTTTAGGTGACCTAACTCACCTTAATCAAGTTAGGTGGCGACTTCAAATCTTTTTCCAAAAGCCCTTTATTCAAACCAATTTTCAATTCAAACCTAGTCGCACTTATTCTTCTAGGAGGGTGAGTTCTAACGAGAGAGTACAGCATTTTTCCCGCTTGTGTGAGTATTCCTTGAGTGCGAAAAATCTTGGCGCGACACGCTTCTCCCCACAAATTCTGGGGGCCCTCATAACTTATCAACATAGCATTCATCATCTCTTTCAGAGTGCGATTCTTCCGCTCAACAACTCCATTCTGCTAAAGTGAATAAGGTGCAGTGGTTTGATGTATGATGTCGTGTTCCACACATAGTTGTGCAAATGGTGCTTCATACTTGCCATTTCTATCACTTCTTAACACTTTGATATTTTAGCTAAGTTGATTCTCAACTTCACTCTTGTATTGTAAAAACATGTCTATTGCTTCATCTTTACTTCTCATTAAGTAAACTTGACAATAGCGAGTGCAATCATCAATAAAAGTTATGAAGTACTTTTTCCCACCTCAGGTTTGAACATATTTCAAGTCACAAACGTCACTATGAATTAGTTCAAGTGGTTCTGTACTTCTTTCAATTGATTTAAAAGGAATTCTAGTCAACTTTGCCTTAACGCAAGTTGGACATTCATGATTGGCATTAAATTCAAGTTTAGGTAAAACTCTAAATTAACTAATCTACGCATAGTATTAAAGTTAGCATGACCTAATCTACCATGCCATACATTTGAAGACTCAAGCAAGTAAATAGAATATGCAATATTATTATTAGAATGCTTAGGAGCCACAGTCATTACATTTACTTTGAAGAGCCCATCGCTCATATAACCCTTTCCCATAAACATTCCCCACGTAGTAAGTACAAACTTATCACTCTCAAACACCAACTTAAAGCCCTTCTTACTCAATAATGAACCAGGGACTAAATTCATGCGATTGTCTGGCACATGAAACACCTCATTGAGAGTAAGTTCTTTGCTGAAAGTCATTTTCAGAACGATCTTCCCTTGACCTTCAACCTTCGAGGTTACCGAATTGCCCATGTAGAGTTGTTCACCGACCACTAATTGGTACGATATGTACATCCACTTGTTGGCATAGATGTGACAAGTGGCCCCAATATCCACACACCATTCTTTAGTATTGCTAACCAAGTTCACCTCAGAAACTATGGCAGAGAGATTCAAGTCTTCCACATTGGCACAGAGATCCTCGGTCACATTGGCTTAAGCAAATTTTTTCTTGTGGTTCTCTTGATTTTTCTTCTAAAGATCCTTACGCTTGCGACAATCCTTGGCTATATGACCAGTCTTGCTGTAGACGTATCATTTCCCTATAAACCTTTTGAAATCGCCACCATTAGAATCTCGGTTGAATCCTTGGGCATCATGCTTTCACTTCTTGTTGGTAGGTTTGGCTTGCTCCACCACATTTGCCTTTGACACCATAGAGGTGTTGATAAACTTCTTCTTAGAAGCATGATTGTCTTTCTCAATTCTTAGCTTGACGATGAGTTCCTTAAGTTTCATCTCCTTACGCTTATGCTTCAGATAGTTTTTTAATTCTTTCCAAGACGATGGTAATTTTTCAATTATTGCAGCCACTTGGAAAGATTCACTCAATACCATGCCTTCGGAGTGGATGACATGAAGTATAACTTGGAGATCCTGGACCTAGCTAATAACTGTTTTAGAATCAAATATTTTGTAATCTAGGAACTTACTGACCACAAATTTCTTTGAGCTGTTGTCTTCTGTCTTATACTTCTTGTCTAGAGATTCCCACAGTTCTTTCGCCGTTTGCATGACACAATACACGTTGTAGAGTGTGTTATCCAATCCATTGAGGATGTAGTTCCTGCATAGGAAATCGGCATGTTTCCATGCTTCCACCCCCACAAGTACCTGCTGGTCAGACTCATTCCCTTTCAGAGTACGAACATCTTCACGAAGAAATTTCGCCAAGTTCAAATTCGTCAGGTAGAACAACATTTTCTATTACCATCTTCTGAAATCAGTTCCATTGAACTTCTCTAGCTTTTCTCCGTGATTCACTGGCACAATCGGTGTATGCACGTGATTCACCGCCATAGTCGATGTAGGCACGTGATTCACCGCCATAGTCGATGTAGGCACATGATTCACAGCACAGTTAGTGTCGGCATAGGTGTCGCAACCATAGTAGGAGTTGGAATAGGAGCAAAAATATGAGTAATATCAGCCATTTCTAAATTAAAAAATTTTACACAAAATTTGAACACTAATCCAGAAAACAATATATATCATGACACTAATTAACACAATTAAAATAAGAATCAAATCTGTCTTTAAGATTGTTGGAAAAATAATCCCTATTTAAATGCTATGTGTATAATTAGTGATCAATAACAATAAACAACAAGAATGTATCTAGTTATCAACTAGAAGCAACTTGAACTAGAAGACAATTAGAATTAGAATAAGAACAAACAAAATCGTAACGACTTACCCGATTATCATTCGTAAAACAGAAACTCTAAAAGTTGAAGAATAGACCGAGTCGAGTGTTGGACACTCTCTCCTTAAAGATAGATTCACCTTCCATAGTCAGTGCTCACGGGATGATGGACGTCTGACTCGTAGGATAAAACGATTTCAGCAGTCCTTATGCAGCACTTTAATAAAAACTGTTCGGCGGCTTTATAAAATGATCTAAACTCTCTCAGGAAAATACGGATGAACGAAAAATAAGAAAATATGTTGTATGCAACAAAATTCAAATTCAAATGAATGCTGGAGTGCTACCCTTTTTATAGAGTCCAGGTGCTTGTTCAATGCATTGGTTCGAATAGGACCTTACCAGAGAGATATAACTCTTTGTCGAATAAGACCATACTAGCCAACATCCATACTGTTTGGAGTTCAATGGTCAACTACATAACCCACGACCAACTACCAAAAACGATAAAGGTCGAACCGAACCCATGGTCCACGCCCCGTTCCGGACCGGACCAGACCGGGTGGGTGCGCGGCAGCGACGCGCGCGTGTGTGGAAAAGTGGGTCAACCATGGGTTCCATAGATCCTCCCCCTTCCACAAAAGTGGGGTGCCGTTTGGGGCCCAAACCTTACTCTAAACTTGGGTTCCATATATACAACTTGTTTCACATAAGAAATCAATGTGGGACAATCCACTTTCAACTACATAACTCATATTCAAGGAGATGACTTTGGAGGCCAACAACTCATTCAATCCTACACGAATTTGAGCAAGTAAATAGTCTAGATTCATCTCCTCATGGAGGTGAATCTAACGCACTAATGACTCAACACAAAGGAGGTATGAGTCCCACATTTATATTGACTCAAAGATTAACAAACAATGGGTTTAACACCCATGTTTTTTCTTTCCCCTATATAGTTACTACTCGAGTTAATCTAATAGTAATGGCGCTTCCACTCATACATTAGCTAACCAGGTCGTATATCTCGATAAATTTCGGGATTTGCGTAATCACCGGCACACATAAACAAAGTAATTACCAGACTATATCCCTTGGGAATGCCGCAATAAGTTGTCTCCAATGTCTCAAATATTAAATACATATGTATATACATAGGTATATATATCTCAACATTATACAAGTATTGAGTCTTTTAATTGATTGATTGGCAAGAAAAACCAAAAGAATTTTGGAAATTATGGAATACCATGGATCCGTCTTCTCGCATTTATATATTCTTTTTCCGCTACTAGAACGTAGATATTTTGTGACGGGAGTATTTGCAACAACATAAATCGGCATAAATGTCGTCACAAAAAATACCTACTTGTGATAGCATAGCACCGGTTCGTATATATATATATATATATTAGAAGGACAGTACGCACTATGTGTATGTGCTACACTACATTCAATCACTCTCTATACCACTAATTTAGTAATTTGGAGTTACAGAATGTGAAGAAACAGTTTAATTATGGATATTACATAATTACCATTGCATGTGTTAAATATAAATTGGACAAACTTTGTACTAAGGGTCATTTTTGTCAACAAAAAAAGTGACGGCTTCGCGTCATGGTTCCAACATTATTTGTACAATTTATCCTAAATGACAAATTATTTCTACCATTTTCACGTTGTGGTTCCAACATAATGTCCTGTTGCTTAATAAGCTTGACAGTGTACCACATAAACATTTTGATAAATTTGTTTTTATGATAAAAATGCATATATTTAGGCTGGTTCAATCTTTTTAAGCTGGATTTGTCGATGTAAAAAAATTAATCCTATTTAAGCTGTCAACATAAACAATATTCCAATACGAACAGGATGTTTACCACGTACCCAATTAAACTATTGGTAGACTTGACTTTACAACGCATGTCATAATTTTAAATGAACAACTAGCGTAGTCGTTCTTTTGTTTTTTCCAAATTCACATTTGTCAAAACTCTATAAAAAAAAAATGTGTACGTAAAGAAAAAAAAAATTTTGATAGACAAGATGACCATGAACCTTCCCAAAAAAGTAGATATCTTATATTCAAGTGGCACCCTCCCTCACCATCTTTAGGGATTATTCTTCACAATTACTTGGTGCATGTTGGATGAGGAGATTGCATATTCCTGAATTAGTTTGATGTTCTAGAAAAAATTCAAATATAATTTTTAATAATTATTTTATTAGCCTCGTGCATAGCACATGTTCAGTGGTAGTATTTTAAAAAGAGAAAAAAAAAAGGCGCTTAAGCAAAAATACCCAAGCTTTTATATTATTGAAAAAAATCAAAACTATGCCAAGAAGAGAGAAGTATATTGAGAGATAAAAAGCTATAATTTTAAGAGAGATTTTTTTTTTGGGGGGGGGGGGGGGGGGGGGGGTTGGGAGGGGAGGATTGTTATGTCCACAGATGAACACAATGGATAAAGTAGTTTAATTCAGTGGGATCAAATAACAAATAATTTATTTTTAGTTTACTTTTAAATGTATGATAAACAAAATTTTAGGAATTCTTAGTATAGAAATAAATGCTCTGTAAAAAGTTTATTAAAATTTGCTTGTTGATTGCTAGTATTTAAAATAGGGAAGGAAAAAGTGCTTAAGAGATACTACAGCCTGATATTACTGAAAAAACCAAAAGTGAACTATCAACACAGAGAATTTTATTGAGAGATAAAAGGCTATAATTTTAAAAGCATTTTTATATTTTGGGGGGAGGTGTTTACATATGAATAATGTGTTGGTGCAAATTTTTGTAGAAGAAGAAGATGATGAACAATTGCTTCAAGGCACGATAAAATATCGCTTTCCTTAAGACGATATTCGCCCCCACCAATTCAGTGAATCTGGTGTGCACCGGGTTAATGGCGAATCGCCTCCAAGATACAATGAAGCCCAGAATAATCTGTAATCTAACTGCGTTTTACACAAACGAAGTCAGAACCGAATACCTTCAGATTTTACAAGTCTGCCAAGAATCTAGAATTCTATTTCTGCAGTAAATAGATTCTAGCAATGAAAAGATAAAACAAAGAGGAATTGATGCATAGGAACATCTATCATAACCACCCCTAATAGTCTAATAAGATTACTATTATATAGACTTAAAGGTGCCTATTTAGAATAGGTGTGTCCATTAGAATTCAAATATTCTAACCACCATTTCCACATTTAATTGTGGCCATTCGATCACACCTTTACACTTTAATGGTGTAGATTGCATCTCTCCAACATTTAAAAACTTTAACTAAAAGCACCAATTAAAAACATATATATATATATATTTTGAAATTATTTCCAACAATCCCCCACCATTTTTAAAATAATTTGAAAAATTATTTCTTGGCCAAACTAGGAAAACTAATGCATAAATGAAGGTGTCTTATGGACTTGAACCTTCACTTAGTGAAAACACATCAAAGTTAACAAGAATTGCATACTAGGCAAGCTTTGAACTAGTGATCCTATATAGTTAACCGGATATGTCTCACACACAAATTTTCTTCTCTTTAGGTAAATTCATAAAAGCCGACACGTGGATTGGCCTTGTGTCTATATCTTGTTTCATGAGCGCTCTAGAGACTGCCCAAGTCATCATAGAAGACGGCACCACCTTCGACACTCATATAGGTAGACTTATCTGAAGTGTTCTAGTAACTTTAACACTCCAACACAATCTGTTATAAGCCTATTAAGAGCATATTGCTCAACCTTACCTTTATACATTACTAGTACCAAGCACTTTTTTTTCTTGGGATGAAAAATGTGTATAGTGCTTGCAGTCACTACATCTAATGTACTTTGGCTCATTGAACTCAAGATTTGATGTTTCAAATGTTGAGTCAAGTTTCCATCAGTGGTGACTATTCATGTGGGCTAAGAACCCATCCTTGTTGATATTTTCCATCAAATTCCTTGCAAGTCTTTTGAGTTAGTGAATCTACGTGCCTTGTTCTGGCACGATTTCACAAAACCAATAGTAATTACTAATTACTCCATTAGTGAGCAGTTGTCTCACATACCCAAGTCTTAGGCCATGCCTAGACTTAGCAATATAAATTTTGGCTATGAGCCCATGATAATATAGTCTCATTATCACAATGTAGAGATACAAGTAAAATAAAAATTTGCTATAACAAATTCCTAGGCCACTTTACCTTTTTGTTACAAAAAACCAAACCTATAAACACAACCACCATGGCAAAGTTTGTAGTAAAAATTTATTTCTTGAAACTTAGATAATTACTCCTCTACCAAGAATAAAAATTCATCCGTTGGTTGATGTACGATCATTCTGTGATAATTGGCATTATTGTATCCATCCAAAACTATAGAGTATCCTTTGTAACATAGACCATAGTCCATGATTGCTTTTGAATATTTCAAAATACTAACCAAATGCACAAGCAATATCATATCGTACACATGTCATCGCACACAGCAACGACCAATCACTTTAGCATATTTTATTTGCCACTAAATACCGCATGTCTAAACGTGCTTAAAATGATAAACTCCATTTTATACCATCATAGAAAAATAAATGCCGTCCAATCCAAAATAAATGCAACTAAAATATCCAATGTGCTAAAACATGATATAATAGGATAAGATCATGCTATATAAGCAATTATACATATTTAAAATTAGAATTCTAAATCCAGTTGTAAAAACTCGAAATAGAGTCCCATAGCCGTGCACGTGTTCCACGCGCCCATATAATCATGCGGGCATGCATAGGTTTATACTTTATAGGCTAGTGTGTGTGAAACACTTGATCACAGCCCATCATAGGTTTTGAATTTCTGATCATTGCTTACAACAGTTAGCAAACCAGAGATGAAACTAAATAGCATTCTAGAAAGAAACATCCTAAAAACAAAGTTCGGAGCCCCTCACAAGCCCCATGCACCATCGTGCATGAATGGGCATGACGTACAATAGGCAGCACACTTCCCCCTATTTCACGTGCCCCATGAAATTGGTCCTTTGTCATTACAAAGTTATAGTAGCGAGCGGCTTGGCTTCGTTATCAACTCGATTAGCCAAACCATACCCTTCGCAAAAGTCATCATGGTTGGCCACAAACCAAGTGTTTTACGCCACTTTCTTGTGTTGATTTGCCACCAAATAATTATTATTTTAATCGACTTTGTTGTGTTGATTATGATAGTACTATCCGTTTGGCCAATAGGAACGATATGTGAGTGTGTATTGCAGAATATACAAGTATGATTAACAGGAGCATTGAATCATTAGATTCATTGCCCAGTAAAATGTCCCTTGCTTATAACGGTAACAAAACAACTGCCATATGTTCGGTAAATACAATTTGAATTGACAATTTTCTATAATTCCAACAAAGACTCCTAATTAAACACACTTTGTTTAATTCTGGGTGTCTTCAACCGAAGCTTTAGACAGATAAGATTGGGATAAAACTTTGAACCGTTGTACATCTTAAACTCGAGATGCATAAAAACATGATATGTATGAAAACATTCAATAAAAGGCAGATACGAACAAAGCGTACCTTTGTCGCTTTAAAAACAAAATTAAATACCTGATCAATATATCACGATCAATCTTTTTCTGAAAAATTTATTTCATCAAACATTCAAATAATTCTTCTAGATAAACCACAAGAATATCGTCTTAAGATTGTTGGTGTAAATTTTTGTAGAAGAAGAAGATGATGAACAATTGCTTCAAGGCACGATAAAATATCGTTTTCCTTAAGACGATATTCGCCCCCACCAATTCAGTGAATCTGGTGTGCACCGAGTTAATGGCGAATCGCCTCCAAGATACAATGAAGTCCAGAATAATCTGTAATCTAACTGTGTTTTGCACAAACGAAGTCAGAACCGAACACCTTCAGATTTTACAAGTCTGCCAAGAATCTAGAATTCTGTTTCTGCAGTAAACAGATTCTAGCAATGAAAAAATAAAACAACGAGGAATTGATGCATAGGAACATCTATCATAACCACCCTTAATGGTCTAATAAGATTACCATTATATAGACTTAAAGGTGCCTATTTAGAATAGGTGTGTCCATTAGAATTCAAATATTCTAACCACCATTTCCACATTTAATTGTGGCCATTCAATCACACCTTTATACTTTAATGGTGTAGATTGCATCTCTCCAACATTTAAAAACTTTAACTAAAAACACCCAATTAAAAAAAATTGTCTATATATTCTTAGGGGGTGGGGGGGGGGGGGGGGTGGGGGGGGGTGGTGTGTGTGTGGGGGTGGGTGTGGTGGGGTTTGGGGGTTTCTATTCAAAAATACCATGCCTTGTGTGCTGTCTTTCTTCCCACATCACTCTGCTAAGTCATTTAGCTTTGATATATTTCTCCCCACCCAACTTCTCCTTTTTGAGGAGTTGCTATGTGGTGGAGTTTACACCCGGTGTGTGTGTGAGTTTGTTTGCTGTGTGCTTATCACCGGCTTGTTGGCCAAATTGCAATTGTAGGTTACCATGTAATGGATTTTAGGGTCTAATCTTATTGTTTTCCTAAAATTTAATAAAAAAAAATTGATTTCAATGTAGGTAAGAAATCATACCCAACTTAAGAACTAATAAAATACAAATAAAATTACACAATTTATTTTCTCAAAAGCATAACCTTATATTCAACCACCTATTTTGAGTGAATTAATTTTAAAATACACTTGCTTAAGGTAATTGGAAGAGTTCAATCATTGACCTCTCACTGCAGATAAAGACTTAAAGAAAATGCTACTACATATAGTCCTATTGATATTTTTTCTGTGTAAATTATATATAGTTGCTATGGGTTCGAACCCTACATGAGACGCAGAGTTTAGGCCAAACATTGGGCTGGTTGAGCTTAAACGATCATATCATCACCATGTGTAGAGCGCAAACCCGATCCGAGATCGGCCTGGCCCGGTCCAGCCGTAGAATGACCCACTTGTACTAAACTGCTAATTAATTTACCTTTTTATTTATTAAAAATATTATTCTTGTAAAATATTTGTATAGAAAATTCTATCAAAATTATGTGACTATGACTTCTTTTTTTTTTTTTTTTTGTAATTAAAGATATTATGATGAGTGTCGTACTCAAAATGAATCTCACTCAACTACATTATTCTTGTGATAAATTTTGTACAAACTTTTTGATTTTATAACAATACTCTAATTTGTTAGGTGTTATATGGAAAGAGTTCGCATTTCTATATGTATAATTTTATAATGCCATGCCATTATTATTTGAAAAAACAAAATAAAACAAAACTCACATAGAGATCAATGTTAATGACACACATGGTACATTCCACAAGCAATAAAAGATGCAACAAGTGAGAACACTTAAGCCTTCGAATTGTAAAATGAGTTTAATATTAATACACCGTCAGTGTAATGTATTTTTACACAAGCGGTGCATAAAATTACGACATCTCGTTGCTTTCCTTATTTTACTTAAAAAAAATTATTTGTATTTAATTATTACTATTTATGAAAGTCATATCAATGATAAATGTTGAAAAATCTTTTCCTTAAAAAATTCTTAATAATTAGGAAATCATCTCAATAAGGGAAATTGAAAAACTAGTTTGCTTTCCAAACTCTTTTTCTTTCTCTCCATTGAATTGTACAATGTAGCATTGCAATGAACTTTATACATCTTTTAGTCTTATGAAAAATTTTGGGTTGCCAGTTATAAGTCATATAAACCGATTAATCACTTTATCTTCTCAATAACAACGACCTTGGCATATGATTTCTTGGACCAAAAACATTCCAACGTTTTTTAAATTCTATATGTGAAGAATACTTGTAACAAATAGAGAGAAGCATGAAGGTTATTTAAAGATTTTTTCGATGGTGAGTTATAATAATTCAGTGGAGAGAGAAGGAAGAAGCATTTCGAAACAAAACAAAATTTTAAATTCCCTCATTGATATGGTTTCATAAATATTAAGAGTTCCACATTCCTTGTGAATATGGTTTCCATAAATGATAAATAATTAAATGTAAATACAAATGTTTAAACAAAATAAGGAAAGTAATAAGGTGTCAAAATTTGGTGCACCACTAGTGTAAAAATACATTACACTGACAGTGCATCAAAATTAAACTCTTGTAAAATTCTTTCAGAGGAGCCACTATTTACGCTGACATCACAGCATACCCTCACTTGCAAGTATAGAACGTCATCATCACCGTGCTGTCTATTGACGGATGAAGCTTGCACCTGGCTGGCTCAAGCATTCCTCCTCTCAACATGAGTCGACCGAGATATGATCGTGAGCTTCCTGATGTGTCCTTGTCCACTGGAATTCCTTTATATTTTCCATTACAGCCTTTACCTCATTCAAGTAAGGATCTCAAATATGTTAGATTATTCTTGATTGAGCCCACATTATTTGTGGGTGTTTTCTAAACACGGGTTGGACCCAAGTCTGAATGAGACAAACATGGTAAGCCCAATAAGGTTGTGATCTATTATACATGGGCTAGTGTGCATCTATTATCAATGTGGGTTGACGGTAATTAGTGTGGGCCTAATTAGCCAATTGAGCCTTTTATGGAAGGGCCCAATGTGGCTAGGGTTTCATATACATATAGAGGCTAGGTCCCCTCTCTTCCCACAATCATCAGACAGTTTTTCATAAAATTCCGTCATACAGTAGTGGGTACAGAAAGGAAGACCAGCCTCCAAGAAGCCTTGTTCGAGATTAATCGCCGCTCCAAAGAGATTCGTGAAACCATGGAGCAAACAGGTAAGTTTCCGCATTCAGTTTTGTTTCCTGTTAAGTTCCTATGTTCGCATATAATCTAGGTCAATATTATGATCTGTTTTGAAGTTTACATGTGGTATCAGAGCCTAATATATGTGGATTAGGGACTTATTGTGTGATTTAATCTTGTTAAACTCGATTATGAGTTGTTAAACCCAAATCTTGCATGATTTAATCCGAACAATAGATGACTTCTTTTCAAAAAATTAATAAGGGGCGTTTGTTCCTCTCTGAACAACGAACGTTTTGATATAAAGATCGTAACTTAACTCTATTTGTAGAGAAAGTTATGATTTTTTAAAGTTTTGGGTGAAAAACTTGAAATTTCGTGTAAAATTATTGAATATGATGTTTTTCATGCATATCCTTGCGATATATTATATATTCTTGTTACTGTATGGCATACGAATCTGTTAGTATAAGTTTTGTACAAGAAAATTTGAGTTTTGAAACCCTAGCCGCCATGGCCGAATCTAGGGTTCTTG
Source organism: Euryodendron excelsum (assembly GCA_033060915.1). Classification (NCBI taxonomy): domain Eukaryota; kingdom Viridiplantae; phylum Streptophyta; class Magnoliopsida; order Ericales; family Pentaphylacaceae; genus Euryodendron; species Euryodendron excelsum. The sequence goes on along the minus strand of CM065393.1, from coordinate 10,409,571 downwards.
GAAACCCTAAAATCATGCGTTTTTCACCTTAAAATTATCATAAACATGTTTATTGATGTTTAGAGACCTTGTATGTGTAGTAAAATAGCAAAAATCTTGCTTAAAATGTCGAATTTGGGGTGAAAATCGGGCTGAAAATCGATTTCCAGCGAAACGAGTCTGTTTTGCAGAAATTCGGGTCAGGTTTGACCTGGCGGGTAAGGAAGATGACCCATATAGGTCAAGGGGGGCCAAACAAAGCCCACTCTCGGCCTATGGAGAGTGTGGGCGCGTGAGACATATTTTGGGGTCGGTTAAAAAAACAAAAATGTTCCTCTTGGATTGAAGATTCTAAATATTATTTTTCCAGAATTTTTAGGGACTGTTTGGTATTTTTAAGGCTAAAAAAGTGCATTTTTTTCCATTTTCTCACAAACCGTGTGCAATTTTTTGAAGATTTTTTATAGGTAACATGTTTTCAACTCTTTAAACATCATGGAATATTGTACTCTCTTTGGTTTGATACATAAAATAATAATTGCTATTTAGAGTTCGTTTTTGGCTCATTTTAGGGGATTTTTTTGCGTTTTCTTGAAAACCGTGTGTACATCTTGGGTAATTTTCTATAGATAACTTTTTTTCAACTTTCTGAATCTATTAGTAGTGTGTACTCTCCCTACTTAGGTCCCTAAAAACTATACTCTCTCCCGTAATTCCTTTTAGGTGCCTAAAATCGTCATTTTTATGTTGAAAAGTGCAAAATATGATTTTATTACATGGCTTAGGCAATACATATATGATCACCGGGTACTTTTGGCTATGTGCCCATAAGGATGTGATTGCAAGCATTTTTTATATGCTTGGATGTGATACAGGGCACTTTTACATCAAGTAGTGTCATGACAAGAACTTTGGATTGAAATGGGTGCTACTGCCTAAAGGGGTACACTCATTAAATCTAATTTTCTTGCATATGGTATATGACTGTGTCCATTGTGTTATTGCATACAATCGCCTGCCCAAAGGGGGTTATTGTGTGCTTTAATGATAGGGATGTGATTCAACAGCTGATCCAAGAGTGCCTAACTTTTGAAATACATGTCTGCCCAAAGAGGACTATTTTTTGAAGTGCTTGGGCAATCTCACATGGTGGCTGGCTAGGAGGGACCTTATAGCATGTTGCACTCTCTGCCCAAAGGGGAGACGGCAATGATGCACTGAGACATCCCTATTATTTATACTTGATATAATTACTGTCCTCATTCTACTGATATGTTGTCTCTTTTGTTGCCATGACAGTTTCCTTTGCAATTAACAACAATAACACTACCGTTGTGCTGTTGAATGGTTCAAACTTTAAGAAGTGGAAGCAGGATATAGAGTTTGAGGTATGATAGCCAGAGTGGGGTAAGGGAATATGTCTTGAAACTTATTTTTCTCCAATCCAAACTTAGAGGTCTAAATGTTACTCTCCCTGATGATTTCATTGTCCATCATGCTCTTAATAGCCTTCCACCAGAGTTCAGCCAGATAAAGACTGCCTATAACACCCAGAGTGAGTCTTGGACAATGAATGACCTCATTGCCAAATGTGTCTTAGAGGAGGATAAGCTTAAAAGAGAGAAAACTGAGTCTGCCTTGCTTGTTTCTCATTCCAAAATCACTCCTGGGCAGGGTCATGGGAACCGAAAGAACCATAAGAAACCTAGTGCCAATACCCCTCATAAAGGTCAGGATTATAAAGGGTATGGTAAAGGTCACGGTTAGACCAACAATCCTTTAGGTCCCAATGCCACAGTCAAGAGGGCCACATAAAGAAAAATTGTTATAGGTACAAGTCCTGGTTAGAAAAGAAGAAGAAACAGGAAGGAGGGATTCAGAAGCAAACGGAGGCCAAGTGAGAGTGAGGCCAAGCTTAGAGTTGGAGATGATAGCATAGTTAGGGTCGAGTTCATAGGAGATGCCATTTTAAATTTAGAAACTGGTTTTCAACTTATTTTGGAAAACACTACTTATGTACCGTCTTTTAAACGGAATTTGATTTCTATTTCTTCTCTGGACAAATTTGGATATGGTTTTCAATTTCAAAATGGCATTGTTGATTTATTTTATAATTCCAAAATTGTTGGCCATGGCTTGTTATCTGATGGATTATACAGGGTGAAATTAGAACAGGATAATGAGTATGCCTCCTCCCATGTTGAAAATAGTGTATCCAAGAGACCTAGAATTAAAGACCAGTCTTCCATGTTATGGCATAAGCGTCTAGGTCACATTTCTAAAGAAAGAATTCAAAGGTTAATTAAAGATAACATCCTCATATCACTTGATTTTGAAGACCTAGACACTTGTGTTGACTGTATTCGGGAAAAATTGACCAAAACTAGGAAGAAAAGTGCAACACGAAGTGGTGGCCTTTTAGAAGTCATACACACTGATATTAGTGGACCTTATTCCTCTACCTTTTGTGGAAATAAATATTTTTTGACCTTTATTGATGATTTCTCTCGTTATGGCTATGTTTACCTAATTAAAGAGAAATCTGATGCACTTGAAAAGTTTAAAATCTTTAAAACAGAAGTGGATAAATAACTGAATAAATAACTAAATGTGCTCATCTTCCCCTTTGCTTAACCCCTAGTGCCTCGTAGAAAGCAAAAATTTTCTTTGTTAACCCTAATCCAAGACTGTCCTCCCCACACTGGGGCAAACAATAGTTGAGAACTCTAGGAGTGGTGTCCACCTCTATCATGTTAGGATAGTGTTGAAAAACTCTATGGATCAAGCAATTTAATTCAAAGTGAAGAGAGGCCCTCATTTCATTTCCCATAGAGTCAAAAGCAACCCCTTGCCAAACCCTTTGAGCCACTTATCCTTTCTTGACAAAACCCCAACCTAGGGATCACCGCCCACACTGGGTATATTAAACTACCAAGGGAAAAGGTTTAAGGGAAAAAGGATTAAAGAATTGTTCTGTTTCATAAACGAAAAGAAAGGAAATAGAAAGAAAAGGCAAAAGAAAGGAGTTGCCAAGGGGCAAGAGGCCAAAAAAAAAAAAAAAATTTCCTTGAAGGAAAGGCCTGAAGAACATTATGACTGAGTTATCTTCAAAAGCATATAAGAGGATCAAATGAGAAGAAAGTTATCTCAAAAAGATATATAGGAAAGGGTGAAAGAACAAGGTTATTTTCACCCTGAGAAATATATGGTCAAAAGGTGATCCTAGGTTACAAGGAAACCCCAATAGAAACAATAGGTTTGAGCCTTTACCCTTTCTTGCAAAACCCTGAAACCATGGCCTACATTACAACCCTATTAAAGTCCCCTCTGATTGAAAATAGATTGCTTGATCTGAATGAGTTAGATACGCTACCAAAGCTAAAAACAAAAAAAAAAATGGATGCTAATCCTACTGAAAAACGGTTAAGGACAGTTTGGATCTAAACCCTACTGGAAGCAACATTGAATTTGAGCCTACATATCCCGTTGTTTCTAAAACCCCATAACCTAGCCTACATTACGGTCCTAAACAAAGCCTTCTCAGATTGAAATGACTGGCCACTTATCACTCGGCCAAAGGTTAGGTAAGTTGTTGCTAAGACCCCGAGAGTCGAGAGTCTCAGCCCAATAACCCTATACACTAACCTTAAGATAGAAAGTGGAAGGCGGTCAAGAGGTTGACAAAGGTTCGAAGTGCTATCATCCAATCGAGATAGGGTTAAGCCAAAGGAGAGGCTAAATCCCTGAAGAGGAGGGAGTTACCATTCCCAGGACTATAAGTCCAACAGAATCCTGTGTCATTCTATTAACATATTTTTAACCTGTACATATGTCTAAAAAAAAATAATAAAAAAAAATAATAATAATAAATAAATAAATAAATAATAATAATAATAATAAATAATAAATAAATAAAAAATCAACATGAGCTTTGCTCATATAAGACATAACTCCCTGTAAAAATAAAAGTCATCAACATCAACTCATGTAATATACATCTAACATCATCATACATCACATGCCTCTAATCATATGTATATGTCTATTTGTGCATCTAAGTATCATAAACATCCGTCCTTATACAAAACTAAGCAAAATAAAGCTGTCTAACATCAGTACATCTCAGGGACAAGGGGCAAAAGAAGATCAAAGTCTCATGCATCACAGATCAAAATCAATATCATCTTTGATACGTTAACTCAGTTACTAGCAGAGACAAGAGGAGTCAAGTATAAGATGGACCGAAATGGAAGGCATGCTTTCCTCACTCTTATCCCACAACACCTGACGAGCACAAGCAGAGTCATGCAAGCCAAACCTATGATGGACGAAAAAGGATAAAGAAAGAAGTCATGACTGTGCCGCCACTGGATCAAAATCCCCGAAACCCGGCATCGGAGGAGGAGGATAACTACTCGAAGCACCACCATCCTGCAGGGAAGACAGGGCCGAAATCAGCTGCATACAAAAGGAACTAAGCAACAGCAAAGCAAGAAGAAGCAGAGAGAGAATAACGTACCCCCCCACCGCCCATCTATGATAACCGGGCCGTCAAAGAAGCTACCTCGGCCTGGTACTGGTCCTGCTCCATCTGGTACCGATCTCTCTGGTCTCTCACAGCAGTAAACTCGGCCTGGGGCACATATCCTCCAGCCCGACGCCACAAGTCAACCACCTCTTGCCCAACAGCGAGCTCGCCGACTACTACCTCAAACCGGGTGAAGGCACCAACCGAATGGGCTCTAAAGTGCGCAGCATAATCCGTACCCGGAGGAAGCAAAAACTCGGCACCTGGCTGGCGCTCCTGGTAGGGGATGGGCACTCCGGCCACCAAGGCTCCAAACATATACTCTAGCAGAGCCCCTGCTGATCGAAACTCATCGTGAAACTGCCGCCAATGCCGCTCTCCAAGATAGGACTCCCAGGTGTCATCACTGAGAAAAGCAGCTCTCGACAAGGACAACGGGACTAGGTACCGGACTGTCTCGTAATGGACTGATCCAATGAAGGGCCTCCAGGTCATATCCCTCGCCTCAATCAACTCCAGGTTAGCCCGGAGCGTCACGAAGTCAGTAATCTCCGAGCGTTGGGCTACCCGATCACGAGCCCACCTTAAAGCGCGAGGATAGAGATCATCATCGACAACTGCAAGACGACGCACCGGCAAGTACTCGTAACTCCACCAGACAAGGAAGGGCCAAAAGCTAGTCATGCTACCCCAGTGAGAAGAAGTCCGAACCTGCATCGATCGAAGAAAGCAGCCAAAAGAAAAGGACCCCTAGTCTAGCTCAGACAAAGCTCCCAGATTGGCTACTATACTCACCAAACGGCACGGCACGAGTGACTTGTTGTTGTTGCAGAAGCAGCTGAAGATGATGTACAACACAAGTCGCCGTCTCATGATGTCCCGCCGGGCAGGCGATGGCTCGGTAGCAAAAGTACGCTCACCCTGACTAATCCAAGAGACTGGGAATGCAGAACGCTCAGGCTGGGGCAAGTCCAACAGCAAACAGGCCTCGTCCCTGCTGACCGGGTGCAGGGTGATCCGCCGGCCGACAAAAAAGAGTCCTGTAATAATCGCCCAATCTAAAAGAGTAGGGCATAACTCGAAACCGACGAAATGGAAGGTCCCAGTCTCCCCGAACCACCGCTCAACCAATGCCAGTACCAAATGCCGGTTCAGGCGGTTAGCCTGTAATCCCATAAAGGCGCCGAACCCGATCTCTGCCAAGAAGGCGCGGTATGATGGGGCAGCCTGCTGCATGGTCACAAAGACCTGATGAACAGCCCCTCGAAAAGCTGTATGTACCCGCGGAGGTGGCAAATGCTGTCTGGAATATACACTAGGGTGGTAGGCCAGATCCCCGAGAGGTGGGACATCTGGTATCTACAAATCTCCCAAGTCGGCATCTGTCTGCCTATGCCTGGAAGAAGCTCTCCCATAGCCGGTCACCTGGTCCCCAAGGCCCGATACCTCCTCCTCGGCGTCAACCTCCTCAGCAAAAGCCTGCTCAACCGGAGGAAAATGGTCGACAGGTAGTCTACTCCCCTGCCCGCTCTGGCTGGATGAGGATCGTCCGGTGGATCGTCGACTACCTCTGGATTGACTAGAACCGCCAGCAGAATCGGTTCGGGCCGCCTTCCCCGAACGGCGTCTCCTCTCGGAACCATCATCACCTGCGTCTGCCATCCTGAAAAAGGTAAGTTAAGGTAAGTGATGTAAATATACCATCCATGCAGTTTAAGTAGCAGTAAAATAAAACAAACAAATAGCACAAACAAGACAAATAAAGGATTTCGAATAATAAATCAAAAATAAAATTTTCACACATCCTGATTTTCCAACTCCAAATCACGTCTCAAGGGTTCTCTGCCTTTTCCCTTCAAAAAGATTTTATTTCTAAAATTTTAACCAACTCTTTCCATAATTTCTAAAAATTTCGGCAGAGTCCCGTTTAAAAGTGGCCCCTACAACGCCCATGACATCAACACAAAACACGAAATATGCACCTTCCAACGCCACAATCACATGACAATGGCACCCGTGCACACTTTCAAAATTTTTAAAATTTTCAAAACACATGTTTATTTTTCAAATAAATCAATGGTTTTCAAAATGCTTCCAAAATTTTTCAAAGTCACCTCAAATGTTTTCAAAATATTCCTACATTTTTCCAAATTTCGAACTATAAAAATTTCATCAATTTCTTGAATTTCCTAATTTTTTTCTAATTTTCTAAATATTTTTCTATTTTTCAAAAAATCAAAAATTCACCAAGTTTTCAAAAAATCACGAAACTTCATACAGTTGTCAAACACATTTTTCTAAGGCATATTGCACAAAAACATGGCCAGAAAACCCAATATCCATGCTTATAGAAACAAATTTCCTATTCCTGCAGAAAACCCTCTTCGCATAATCATGAAAAATCACTCAAATTCAATCAAACAACCATCAAATTGCAAAAACAACATCACCAAAGTGTTCAAAACATATCAAAACATCAATTTCCACTATTCACATGATTCAAACGAAGTTCTACACATCAAAATCAACAAAATTTAAAAACTCACCTTTTGCAAGTTCTCCGGCGAAATCTTCACTTCCGGCGACTTTTCCGGCGACGTGGACTCCCTTCGGCAATCACCCGTGGTTCCTAAGCAGTGCTCCTTCAATGTTCAAGACGGATTCCTCGCAATGCCTCACAAATTTGCAAAAAACTCTTTAAATCCCGTGGGTGTTCGAACCAAAATTTTTTCTGGTTTTAACTTTAAACCTGGCGCCACTAGCAGAGGCGCCAGTTCATTTCCACCAAAGGCGCCACTACTAGTGGCGCCAGTTATAAATTCTGGGCAGTTTTGCCCTTTTTCCCGCCAAAACTCGTTTTCGAAGGCCTTTTTGGCCCGTTAACCGTTTTCGACCCCCGTTGTCGAAAGGTTTTAAATGTCCGTCCCTCCGACTGCCTCGCGATCAACATGGGACTCTTACTCTTATCGTTTTCTGTCTTTGACAAGCAAAGACAGAAAAAGAGGGGCAGCAGTAAGCACCCCATTTTTGACCGCTCGGCAGTCTACACTCCGTCCAGACTTGTTTTCAAGTCATTGTGGACATATTCCAATCGAAACCAATCCTCCAGGTCCAAATTCCGTATTTCCATTGCTTCACGGGCCTGTCAGGCCCAAATAGAGACAAAATGACCAAAATGCCCTTAGGGGGCATTGTCCGTTCTTATTCTAATTCCAATCCTTCTCTCGAGACAGTTTATTCCTCGAGACGGTCCGAGTAGCAAAACTACTCACAAAACCGTCAGAGTGGCGGAAACACTCACAAAACCGTCAGAGTGACGAAAACACTCACAAAACCGTTAGAGTAGCGGAAATACTCACACCGTTAGAGTGGCGAAAACACTCAAAACCCAGGCACGCCTCTTCGGAGTCGGTAAGACCCCTTTCCAATCCCTCTCTCGAGACAGTTTATACCTCGAGACGGTTCCAATCCAGGCATGTCTCTTCGGTGACGGTAAGACCCCTTTCCAATCCCTCTCTCGAGACAGTTTATTCCTCGAGACGGTTTCAATCCAGGCACGTCTCTTCGGAGACGGTAAGACCCCTTTCCAATCCCTCTCTCGAGACAGTTTATTCCTCGAGACGGTCCGAGTAGCAAAACTACTCACACAACTGTTAAAGTAACGGAAATACTCACAGAACCGTTAGAGTAGCGGAAATACTCACAGAACCGTTAGAGTAGCGGAAATACTCACAGAGCCGTTAGAGTAACGGAAATACTCAACCCCGTTCGAGTAGTGGAAATACTCAACACGTAGGTCAATACCCATGTTTGTTAGCTCACTTCGGTGAAAAATAACTAGACTACCCTTAGGGCCTTTTCCGAGACTTTTCGGTCAAGATGACCATTTTGCCCCTAAGCATCCGAATGCCCCGGAAACCACACCGGCTCTGGGTATCAAACCGGTAATTTCCTGAGAATACTTTTTATAGTGTTCTCGACCTTCCTTTACCTTTCCGGACCATTCCGAGTCAGTTCCGGCAAACCCGGTGCAAAATGACCGTTTTGCCCCTGGTGGGCCGGTCTCCATTTCCGACCACGCCGGCCCTGGGAATCAAACCGGCAACCTCTGGGAACATTCTAAATAATGTTTCCAGATCCCAAGTCTTCTTCCGGGACAATCCGGGTTCGCCCCGGCAGTTTCCGGCCCGATTGACCGTTTTGCCCCTAAAGGCCCGGTCAACCTTTCCGACCCACCTTATCCTTACTTTTCAAGTCAAATACCTCCAGGACACTATTTTAAGTGTTCCTGCTCCTTTCTAGCCTCCCAGGTCATTCCCGGCTCTTTCAAATCATTCCCGGACTTTCCGGAGTCACTCCTAGTGAAGTCAGGCTAAAGTTTACATGGTAGTCACTAGTACAGGCGCCCAAATCTAGTCAAAGATACGTTGCTTGCCGACCTTAATTGTTTTCTAAATGGTTGGCGCCATTAGCAGTGGCGCCAAGCCAAAAAATGGCCTGGCGCCACTCCTAGTGGCGCCAGTATAAATTTTGCCCTGGCGCCACTGCAACAGGCGCCAGGCTTGTCCAACTTCTATAAATACAGAGCCTCGTTCAACGTGAAAAGGGTCTGCAAACTTAACCTAGAAATCACACAATTCGATATACAGAGCTCGAGCACCTCAAAAACCCTAGCCTCCCTAGGTTTTCCAAACCCTAGCCACCCTACACAAACCCTAGCCTCCTATACACTCATATACACCCCCATACACTCATACCCTAACCTTCAACCATCCTTGGAAGACTTGAAGAGCTGCCATCCAAAGCTTGAAGACAACCCTTGAAGACTGAAGGTGAAGATCAAAACAAAGACCGAAGACTGAAGACTGAAGACCGCACGGCGCGCAAAATAAACAAGAAACAAGGTAGGCTCCCTATTTAAATTTTTTCGCACTTCCCCCCTCTCTCTTCTCTCTCCAACCCACTTGGGTTTTCTCTATTTTAATCCCCCATCTCTTTCCCCCCCCCCCCTTTCTTTGCATGCTTGAAACAAGGGGATTCCCGGTCCATGTGTAGGATTGGACTATTGGAGAGTCACCGTGTCGGGGGCTTTCTTATAGTCTAACCAAAGACCACGTGGGTCCGGCCCCCTTGATTATGTGGTGAAACCTTAACCTTGTATGTTCACGACCCCAAATTGCATTGTGCATATCATAGTCTTGCATCTTCCAAAATTCGTTTTCAAACTCGTTTTCAAAACCGTCTTCAAACTTATTTTCGAAATTTGCATCAAAATCTCTTTTTCAAAAACTTGTTTTCAAAAACACAATTCTAGGGTGATTCTAGCATTTCCATGGCTAGGGTTGCTTTAGGAAAGTGTTATATTAAAAGTGGCCTTTTGGCCTATATTTTCAAACTTTGTTTTCAAAACCACTTTCTTAAAGTGGTTCTAGCCCTCTTATGGCTAGAATCGCTTCAGGAAAGTGAGATGTTTTTACACCTTCTAAAAAACTCTCTTTAAAAATCTCTTCCTAAAAATCTCTTTTTCAACATACTTTCCTAAAACTCTCTTCTCCAAAAATTATTTTCAAAAACTCCCTTCCAAAATCTATTTTTCAAAACTCCCTTTTTCAACTCCTTTCCAAAATCCTCTCCCCAAAATCCACCTTCTAAAAACGCTCTCTAAAAATTTTTTCAAAAACTCTCTTTTCCAAAATCTCCCTTCTATAAATTCTCCCCTAGGATCTACCTTCCAAAATCTACGTTTCCAAAAGCGCACTTTCCAAAAACTCCTTCTTAGGATTCCCTTCTAGAAAACCTTCGTTCCCAAAAACGCACTTTCCAAAAATCTTTTTCCTTAGAGCCCAAGTCAAGCCCTAGAACCCACAATTAGGAAACCCTAAATTTTCTTCTCAAAAACATGGTTTTCAAACTTTGCCCCAAACCTAGGTTTCCAAAACCTCTCGTTTTCTACATCAAAACTATCCTTGTTTTCAAAACCTATATTTTACGTCAAAACTATAATTTTCCAAACCTAGGGTTTCTAGAATCCCCCTTTCCAAATCCTTGTCAAATCCTATCTTCCCTTTAGGAAACCAAATCAAATCTTCCCGTTTAGGAAATTAGATCCTATCCTCCGTTTTTGGAAACAAAATCAAACCTTTGCTTTTAGAAACCAAATCCAATCCCTTCCTAATCCAACTCTTTCCTAATTCAAATCCTTCCTAAACTTCTACTTTCCTAAATCTTAAGTTTCCAAAACTTGAGCTTAAAAATCTTTCCTAAATTTTAAAACTCAACTTTCAAATGTTTCCTAATTCAACCCTTTCCTAATTCAACCCCCTTTCCAAATCTTAACTTTCTAAATTCAAGCTTTTAAACCTTTCCTAAATTCAAGCCTTTCTTAATTTCAAGATTTTCTAAAACTCTAAAATTTTCTAAAATCTTAAATCTTTCTAAATCTTAAACTTTCTAAATTTCAAATCTTCCAAATTCAAAACTTTCTAAATTTGAAACTTTCTTAAGTTAAATCTTTCTAAACCTAAAAACTTTCTAAATTCTAAATTCTCTTAAACTTCAAATCTTTCCAAATCTAAGACTTTTCTAAAATCAAAACTTTCTTAATTTAGGACTTTCTTAAGTTGAAACTTTCTTAATTCAAACATTTTCTAAATTAAAAACTTTCCTTTTTCAAACCTTTCCTAAAACGAAACTTTCCTACTTTCAAAACTTTCCTATTTCAAAACGTTTCTAAATTCAAAACTTTCCAATTTCTAAACTTTCTTAAATTCAAAACTTTCCTAAACCTAAAACTTTCCTAAATTCAAAACTTTCCTAATTTCAAAACCTTCCAAAAATGGCACTTCCCTAAATCGAACCTTTCTTAATTCAAACATTTCTTAAATCCAATCTTTCTTAAACTCTTGAGTCTTTCCTAAGTCTCATCTTTCCTAAGTCTAGGTTTCCTAAACCTTCATCTTTCCTAAAACCAAATCTTTCCAAAATCAATCTTTCCAAAGCAAGTACAATCCTCTCAATTCCAATTTCCAATCTCTTCTTCTAATTTCAAATCAAATTCAATGTCCAGTTCAATCTCTTTCTTCCAAATCAATCTCTTTTCAATCGGACTCCAGTCCGAACTACGACTGACCTGATTCCCCCAAAGGGATACGTAGGCAACCTTCATAGGTGCGGTCACAATACTTTTCAAACTTTCAATTCCACCCTCATGGGTGCAGTTTCCAAAATCTTTTGAAATCTCAAATTCCAATCTATTTTCAAAATTCCAAAATTTCTATTTTCAAACTTCTACTTTCAATTTTCAAACTTCCAATTGCAATTTTCAAATCAAATCAATCTCTTTCTAAATCTATTTTTCAATTCTTTCTTATTTTGCATTTGCATATCATACATCATATTTTTCAAACATTATTTTTCTAAAAGTGAATGGGGTTGAACTATAGTTAATTAAAGACTCTCATAGGTGAATCTTGGGTAGATTAACATGTAGGTACCGAAAGGGCGGGGTAGGGTGATAGCTTAGTGCGTCTTCCCCACACGTAACCAACCTCCGAACCTAGGATCACTGTTTTCGAAAGACCAAAAGGAGTTATTTTTCTAAAAAGGGCTAGATATTTTCCAAAGGTTGCCAAACAACCCGTTTTCTTAAAAACCCTCTCTTGAGGAGATATTTTCAAAATTGTTTTCTAAAAACCCTAAGCGTAGTCTGCGGATTATTCTTAGTTTTTAGGTGACCTAACTCATCTTAATCAAGTTAGGTGGCGACTCCGAATCTTTTTCTTAAAAGCCCTTTATTCAAATCAAATTTTCAATTCAAACCTAGTCGCACTAATTCTTCTAGGAGGGTGAGTTCTAACGAGAGAATACAGCATTTTTCCCGCTTGGGTGAGTATTCCTCGGGTGCGAAAAATCTGGGCGCGACAGTGAGACACCGAAGACCTGCCATATCTGATGAGTTTGTTGTCTATCTTGGTGAGAGTGACTATGATATAGGTCTTGTGGTTGATCCAGTGACTTATGCTGGTGCGATTTCGAGTCCCCAGTCTAGCATGTGGGTGGACGCTATGACAGATGAGATGCGTTCTATGACGCATAATGGAGCATGGGACCTCGTTGATCTTCCAGTTGGCCGTAAGGCTATTGGATGCAAGTGGGTGTTTAAGACCAAGAAAGATTCTAAAGGGCAGGTTGAGCATTTCAAAGCTAGATTGGTTGCAAAGGGGTTTACTCAAAGACAAGGCATTGATTATAATGATACATTCTCTCCAGTTGCATCTAAGGATTCATTCAGAATTGTCATGGCTTTGGTGGCTCATTATGATTTAGAGCTTCATCAGATGGATGTCAAGACTGCTTTTCTGAATGGTAGCCTAAGTGAGGAGATTTATATGATGCAACCTGAAGGTTTTAAGGAAGAAGGCAGGGAGCACATGGTATGTAAGTTGAAGAAATCTATTTATCGTTTGAAGCAAGCCTCGCGTCAATGGTATTTGAAGTTTGATGAGATTGTCACTTCCTTGGGTTTTGTGGAAAACAAGGTTGATCAGTGCATATATCTCAAGGTCAGTGGGAGGAAATTTATTTTCCTTATTCTTTATGTTGATGATATTCTACTTGCCAGCAGTGACTTAAGTCTTTTGGATGAGACTAAGATGTTGTTGTCTAATTCGTTTGATATGAAAGATCTTGGAGAGGCCTCCTTTGTTTTGGGTATTGAAATTATTCGTGATAGATCTCGTGGTATGCTAGGGCTTTCTCAGAAGGGGTACATTAGTCGAGTACTTGAGAGGTTTAGTATGCAGAACTGTAGAGCTGGTGATGTTCCTGTTACCAAGGGTGACAAGTTCAGTAAGAGTCAATGTCCCAAGAATGATTTGGAAGTAAAAGCTATGCAGAACATTCCTTATGCTAGTGCAATTGGTAGTCTTATGTATGCTCAAGTTTGTATTAGGCCAGATATTGCTTTTGCTGTGGGAGTTCTTGGTAGATATCTTTCTAACCCTGGCTTGGACCATTGGGTGGCTGCAAAGAAAGTAATGAGATATTTGCAGAGAACAAAAGATTATATGCTTGTATATAGAAAAGTAGACAATCTTGAGGTTGTTGGTTATTCAGATTCAAATTTTGCTGGATGTGTGGATGACATGAAATCTACCTCCGGATATGTCTTTATGCTAGCTGGAGGAGCTATTTCATGGAAGAGTGTCAAGCAGACTCTTACAGCTTCTTCCACTATGCATGCTGAGTTTGTGGCTTGTTTTGGAGCTGCAATCCAAGCTGTTTGGCTACGAAATTTTATCACAGAACTTAAGGTGATTGATTCCATTGCTAAACCACTGAAGATCTTTTGTGATAATAGTGCAGTTGTATTCTTTTCTAAGAATAATAAAACTTCTAGTGGGTCTAAGCATATTGAGATTAAGTAACTATCTGTCAGGGATTTGGTAAGGAAAGGTGACATCATCATTGAGCACGTAGATACAGAACAGATGATGCCAGACCCTTTGACCAAGGGACTCAGGCCTATTACCTTTAGTAGACATGTTTCCAACATGGGTGTAATTAGGTCATTTGATGTGCTTGGTTAATGGGAGTTGTTTTCTTTACATTATTTGACAGATCTTATGTATTGAGACCTTTTTTGGTTATTTGATGGTCATCTTTTTTATTGTGTTTGATGCCATTTATGCATGAATATATTTCTGATACTTGCATATCATATGGATTAATGTATTCATGAAACAGTTTATTGATAGTCTTAAGTTTGGTGTAACTTAAGCAATTCAGGATATGTCTTGTATTTGCACCATAAAGTTGTCTCGAGACGGTTGTGCAAGACATATGGGTTTCATTAGAAACCATTGGAATTCTCTTGCTTATTGAATGAGCATACAGTTAAAGAGAATTTGAGGACTGATTGAGGATTAGCACTGTTATCAGATCACATACGGAGTGCTTTTTTCCACCACACTACCACATTTGATCCATATCGATAGAGTTATTAGTGTTTGTAATCATGAGTGGTCTTACATGGACTAATAATGTATTGACTGCCTTGGTTCGATATTGATAGCTTTGTTGGACCGGATTGTTTTAGATGTTGTTTCTCATCCTACTTGGTTTTTTAAAATTGTGGCCACATACAGTTATTTTTATGTTCTAACCCGAGAGTCATTTTTCAAATTTTGTTTCTACAATTAATGTTGGCTCAAGTGGGAGAATGTTAGATTATTCTTGATTGAGCCCACATTATTTGTGGGTGTTTTCTAAACACGGGTTGGACCCAAGTCTGGATGAGACAAACATGGTAAGCCCAATAAGGTTGTAATCTATTATACATGGGCTAGTGTGCATCTATTATCAATATGGGTTGACGGTAATTAGTGTGGGTCTAATTAGCCAATTGAGCCTTTTATGGAAGGGCCCAATGAGGCTAGGGTTTCATATATATATATAGAGGCTAGGTCCCCTCTCTTCCCACAATCATCAGACAGTTTTCTATAAAATTCCGTCATACAGTAGTGGGTACAGAGAGGAAGACCAGCCTCCAAGAAGCCTTGTTCGAGATTAATCACCGCTCCAAAGAGATTCGTGAAACCATAGAGCAAACAGGTAAGTTTCCGCATTCAGTTTTGTTTCCTGTTAAGTTCCTATGTTCACATATAATCTAGGTCAATATTATGATCTATTTTGAAGTTTACAAAATAGGTATCTAAAGATTTGCTTCTTGGAGTTTTGTTCCCACTATTGCTTCGGCTTCTATTCCTGCTGCACTGGAGCAACTCCCTTGATCTTCTTGTTTCTCTCCCAAAGAAAATTTATGGAAGATGTTTTCTAATGTTCCCGCTGTAGCACCACTGCCTTGATTCTGTTTCTTTTCTTCCAACGAACAACAAGGGAATATTGTAAGACGTCAACACTAGCATCCACGAGTTGCTAGAACACCAATGACTCAGGCTCTCCCGATGACTCTTTTTGATCCCATGAAATTGCAACCTTACAAGCAATTTGAAAGAAATTCATTTCCAAAATTATATATGCTAGAGGATCACGGATTGGATCTTAGACCTCCAGCCGTCAACAGGTTTCCTGGAGGCAGACCCATCGTGACGAGGACCTTGCCAAGCTTGTAACATTCCCCTTGGCCTGTCAATCCCGTGATAGTGAGACCTTCTGGTTGGTATGGTCATATCAGTACTCCTCAGTTGCCCCATATTGCGGAGGTTACAAGTATTGTGATCAACTGGAATAACTAGTTGGCTCGAGATGACGTGGTTGTGCAATCTGGTGGTGCCATTCATTGCAGCTATATGAAATGGCAATAACCATGGAAAAGTGTCTCCTTAAGTGCGGCAATGTGCAATGATGTAGCCAGGTGGCAATTTTTAGTTGGTTGGCGCTCCTGCGCCTCGCGTCGTGTGCACCTGCTGCGGTCATGCGTCCTAGTGGCAGCCACGTGGACAGATCTCCACCCTTGGGCAGACTTGATTTGCTTGAACAAGTTTTGGTGGTTCTTTCTCTCTCTCTCTCTCTTAGACACTTTGAATTTTTGCTCAAGCATTTGGCGACTGCTCCAGTTCCTTTGCCTTCCAAGTCCCTTTTTAGAAGCTTTTCTATTTGGAAATCTGGTAACTTTTCTTCTCCTCCTTACTCTTTTTCTTGTTCTTGCACTCTCATTTTATTTCGTTGTACGCCATACTTGTTATGGAGAAGGTATTTTCTTCGTTGTGTTCGTTATTTGGCCATCCATCGTTTTGCCTCCAATCTCTTGCGGTTTATCCACAACCCAAACTTCGTGGATCAGGTGTTTGTCGAATTGACTGACCCCATCCAAAGAGCCTTTGAAGCCTTTGATCAACTAAGGCCTTTAAGAACTATGGTGAATCTGGAGGATCTCAATTCTCACTCGACCACATACAGTGATGTTAGCATTAGGGTTCTCGGGCCCTCTAGTTAGACCTATCACGTCGGTGGAGGTGGATGGTCCAGTGGTTGAGGTGGCAACCGTTTCATCACCTGACACTTCTATGGACCCGACGATGGTTCCCACCAGTGGAGATGATACCCAGGTAGCTACTGAGGCAGAGGGGTTTGAGGTGGCCGTAGAAGGAGAGGATGAGTATTGCACCCAGCGTATACAATCCAAGATCACCTTGGAGCAAGCGCAGTGGGTGAGGGAGATGTGCCCGGGAGATGTGACAGGGATCTAATTATGCCCATTTGTAGGATTGATCCTCAACCTCGAGGCGACTATTGAAGAGCCTCTAGAGAGTAAGTGAAATTGTTTTTCCTTGGTTATCTTTGCGCTTCCATTGTAACCATATGACCAGTGTAGTTGGTTCCTTTGTAGGGCTATTGTACGAGGGTCTTGAGATGGCTGAGACATTCGATAAATCACTGATGGAGCAACTGGCTGGGCAAACCAGGAAGTCTTCAGGGGGCAAGTCTTGATACAAGCAGGTGGCTCTTTAATTTGGGCATTCCCGACCTAAGTGTCCAAAAAGCTTAAATGGTTGTCATCTGCGAGGGCAAGGAAAAGGACATGAGTACCTTTGTCTTAGCTGGTCCCTAGTCTGTCTCTTCTTCCCTAGGTGGTTCTGGGTCTGCCCGTGCTACGAAGGGGTTAATGCCACCTCCTTCACAGATTTTGTCTCTACCGCCTCTTCTCTAGGGGTCATCTCGTGGTTAGACTCTAGCCCTTCTACATTCAACTGGAGATCTTGTATGCCTTCTCAACTAAGACGGTCTTTAACGATTTAAACTTGGCCATGGAACAGATGAAGATTGTTGCCACTCCCTCCGACTTGGAGCCATTGAAGGGGGATTCTCTGAATGTGCTCACTCGAGATTTGTTTCATGACTTTGCAAAGGTAATAAGTTGAGGCCTGCCTGGGTTTGCTTTCTTCCCTAGTGTTCTGAACCTATTTCTCTTTTTTGTAGATAATCGCCAGGTTGGCTTGCTCAGGGAAAAGAACATAGACAGCATATGTACCTTAGTTATGTAGGGATCAGTTCAAGCATAGTGTGACATGGTTTCGGTGGCTCGAGGTTCATGGATAGAACTCCGGCTTAAAATGAATAGTTCTCTATAAGATGGTAGAATGGTGATCGAGCCCTTACCTAGGCTACCTACATACCCTAGTTGTGTAAGGATCAGGTCATGCCTAGTTCGCAATTAACTTGGTGGCTCGGAGTTTGTGAACAGAACTTCGGCTTAGTATGATGTTCCCTACCTAGGGAAAGGATGACTGACCCTAGGAAGAGAACCAAGCTGCCTATGTACCCTAATTATGTAGGGATCAAGCAAAGCATAATTCACTTTGGTTAATGGCTCGAGGTCCACAGACAGAACTCCAACTTAAACGTAAGTTCCCTTTGTAAGCACCCCATTTTTGACCGCTCGGCAGTCTACACTCTGTCCAGACTTGTTTTCAAGTCATTATGGACATATTCCAATCGAAACCAATTCTCTAGTCCAAATTCCTTCTTTCCATCGCTTCGCGGGCCTGTTAGGCCCAAATAGAGGCAAAATGACCAAAATGCCCTTAGGGGCACTGTCCTTTCTTATTTCAATTCCAATCCCTCTCTCGAGACAGTTTATTCCTCGAGACGGTCCGAGTAGCAAAACTACTCACAAAACCGTTAGAGTAGCGGAAATACTCACAGAACCGATAGGGTGGCGGAAACACTCACAAAACCGTCAGAGTGGCGGAAACACTTACAAAACCGTCAGAGTGGCGGAAACACTCAAAACCTAGGCACGTCTCTTTGGAGACGGTAAGACCCCTTTCCAATCCCTCTCTCGAGACAGTTTATTCCTCAAGACGGTTCCAATCCAGGCACGTCTCTTCAGAGACGGTAAGACCCCTTTCCAATCCCTCTCTCGAGACAGTTTATTCCTCGAGACGGTCCGAGTAGCAAAACTACTCACAGAACCGTTAGAGTAGCGGAAATACTCATAGAACCGTTAGGGTAGCAGAAATACTCAACCGTTAGAGTAGCGGAAATACTCACAGAGCCGTTAGGGTAGCGGAAATACTCAACCGTTAGAGTACCGGAAATAGTCACAGAGCCGTTAGAGTAGCAGAAATACTCAACCGTTAGAGTAGCGGAAATACTCACAGAGCCGTTAGAGTAGCGGAAATACTCACAGAACCGTTAGAGTAGCGGAAATACTCACAAATCATCAACCCCGTTAGAGTAGCGGAAATACTCACAAATCATCAATCTCGTCCGAGTAGCGGAAATACTCACAAATTATCAACCGTTAGAGTAGCGGAAATACTCACAGAACCGTTAGGGTAGCGGAAATACTCACAGAACCGTTAGAGTAGCGGAAATACTCACAAATCATCAACCCCGTCCGAGTAGCGGAAATACTCACAAATCTTCAACCCCGTCCGAGTAATGGAAATACTCACACCGTTAGAGTGGCGAAAACACTCAAAACCTAGGTCAACACCCGTGTCTGTTAGCTCACTTCGGTGGAAAAGGACCAGACTACCCTTAGGACCTCTTCCAAGACTTTTCGGTCAAGATGACCATTTTGCCCCTAGGCATCCGAACGCCCCGGGAACCACACTGGCTCTGGGTATCAAACCGGTAACCCCCTGAGAATACTTTTTATGGTATTCTCAACCTTCCTTTACCTTTCCGGACCATTCCGAGTCACTTCCGGCGAACCTGGTGCAAAATGACCGTTTTGCCCTTAGAGGGCCGGTCTCCTTCTTCGACCACACCGGCTTTGGGTATCAAACTGGTAATGACCCGAGAATGCTATTTATAGTGTTCTCAACCTCCCCTTACCTTTCCGGATCATTCCGAGTCAGTTCCGGCAAACCCGGTACAAAATGACCGTTTTGCCCCTAGTGGGCCGGTCTCCTTTTCCGACCACGCCGGCTCTGGGAATCCAACTGGCAACCTCTGGGAACATTCTAAATAATGTTTCCAGATCCCAAGTCTTTTTTCGGGACAATCCGGGTTCGCCCCGGCAGTTTCCTAGTCCGATTGACCGTTTTGCCCCTAAAGGCCCGGTCGACCTTTCCGACACATCTTATCCTCACTTTTCAAGTCAAATACCTCCAGGACACTATTTCAAGTGTTCCTGCTCCTTTCCGGCTTTCCGGGTCACTCCCGGCTCCTTCAAATCATTCCCGGACTTTCCGGAGTCACTCCTAGTGAAGCCAAGCTAAAGTTTACATGGTAGTCACTAGTACAGGCACCCAAATCTAGTCAAAGATACGTTGCTTGCCGACCTTAATTGTTTCCTAAATGGCTGGCGCCACTAGCAGTGGCGCCAAGCCAAAAAATGGCCTGGCGCCACTGCTAATGGCGCCAGTGTAAAATTTGTCCTGGCGCCAGGCTTGTCCAACTTCTATAAATACAGAGCCTCGTTCAAGGTGAAGGGGGTCTGCAAACTTAACCTAGAAATCACACAACTCGATATACAGAGCTCGAGCACCTCAAAAACCCTAGCCTCCCTAGGTTTTCCAAACCCTAGCCACCCTACACAAACCCTAGCCTCCTATACACTCATATACACCCCCATACACTCATACCCTAACCTTCAACCATCCTTGGAAGACTTGAAGAGCTGCCATCCAAAGCTTGAAGACAACCCTTGAAGACTGAAGGTGAAGATCAAAACAAAGACCGAAGACTGAAGACTGAAGACCGCACGGCGCGCAAAATAAACAAGAAACAAGGTAGGCTCCCTATTTAAATTTCCGCACTTCCCCCCTCTCTCTTCTCTCTCCAACCCACTTGGGTTTTCTCTATTTTAATCCCCCATCTCTTTCCCCCCCTTTCTTTGCATGCTTGAAACAAGAGGATTCCCGGTCCATGTGTAGGATTAGACTATTGGAGAGTCAGCGTGTCGGGGGCTTTCTTCTAGTCTAACCAAAGACCACGTGGGTCCGGCCCCCTTGATTATGTGGTGAAGCCTTAACCTTGTATGTTCACGACCCCAAATTGTATTGTGCATATCATAATCTTGCATCTTCCAAAATTTGTTTTCAAAGTTGTTTTCAAAATCGTTTTCAAACTTGTTTTCAAAATTGCATCAACTCTCTTTTTCAAAAACTTGTTTTCAAAAACCACAATTCTAGGGTGATTCTAGCCTTTCTATGGCTAGGGTTGCTTTAGGAAAGTGTTACATTAAAAGTGACCTTTTGGTCTATATTTTCAAACCTTGTTTTCAAAACCACTTTCTTAAAGTGGTTCTAGCCCTCTTATGGCTAGAATCGCTTTAGGAAAGTGAGATGTTTTTATACTTTTCAAAAGCTCTCTCTCTTCAAAAATCGTTTCCTAAAAATCTCTTTTTCAACATACTTTCCTAAAACTCTTCTCTTCAAAATTGTTTTCAAAAACTTCTTTCCAAAATCCTCTCCCCAAAATCTACTTTCTAAAAACGCTCCGTAAGAATCTTTCCAAAAACTCTCTTTTCCAAAATCTCCCTTTTAGAAATTTCTCCCTAGGATCTTCCTTCCAAAATCTACGTTTCCAAAAACATGCTTTCCAAAAGCTTCTTCTCTCTAAAATCTTTTTCCAAAAACTCCCTCTCCAAATTCACTTTCCCAAAAACTCCTCCCTAGGATTCACTTCTAGAAAACCTTCGTTTCTAAAAATGTACTTTCCAAAAACTCTTTCCTTAGAGCCCAAGTCAAGCCTTAGAGCCCACAATTAGGAAACCATAATTTTCTTTCCAAAAACACAATTTTCAAACTTTGCCCTAAACCTAGGTTTCCAAAATCTTTTATTTTCTACATCAAAACTATACATGTTTTCAAAACCTTTTTTCTACGTCAAAACCACAATTTTTCAAAACTAAGGTTTCTAGAATCTCCCTTTCCAAATCCTTGTTAAATCAAATCTTCCCTTTAAGAAACCAAATCCAGTCTCCCCGTTTAGGAAACTAGATCCCATCCTCCGTTTTTAGAAACAAAATCTAACCTTTCTCTTTTAGAAACCAAATCCAATCCCTTCCTAATCTAAACCTTTCCTAATTCAATTCCTTCCTAAACCATAAGTTTCCTAAACCTAACTTTAAACCTTTCCTTAAATTTCAAAATCCAACTCTTTCCTAATTCAAATCCTTCCTAAACTTTCACTTTCCATAATCTTAAGTTTCCAAAACTTGAACATAAAAATCTTTCCTAAATTTTAAAACTCAACTTTCAAATCTTTCCTAATTCAACCCTTTCCTAATTCAACCCTTTTTCCAAATCTTAACTTTCTAAATTCAAGCTTTTAAACCTTTCCTAAATTCGAACATTTCCTAATCTCAAGATTTTCTAAAACTCTAAAACTTTCTAAATCTTAAACTTTCTAAATTTCAAATCTTTCCAAATTCAAAACTTTCTAAATTTGAAACCTTCTTAAGTTAAATCTTTCTAAACCTAAAACTTTCTAAATTCTAAGCTCTCTTAAACTTCAAAATCTTTTCAAATCTAAGACTTTTCTAAACTCAAAATTTTCTTAATTTAAACATTTCCTAAACTAAAAACTTTCCTTTTTCAAACCTTTCCCAAAACGAAACTTTCTTATTTTCAAAACTTCCTTGTTTTCAAAACTTTCCAAAATCAAAAACTTCTCTTTTCAAACATTTCTAAATTCGAAACTTTCCTAAGTTGAAACTTTCTTAAACTCAAACCTTTCCTAATTCAAAACTTTCCTAAGTTGAAACTTTCCTAAACCTAAAACTTTCCAAAAATGAAACTTTCCAAAGATAACATTTTCCTAATTCGAAACTTTTCTAATCCAAATCTTTCCTAAATTTCAAGTTTCCAAATCCTTCCAAATCTTCCAAATCCAACATTCCAATCCAATCCAATCCTTCTTAATCTCAAGTCTAGGTTTCCTAAACCTCCTTCTTTCTAAAACCAAGTCTTTCCAAAATCAATCTTTCCAAAGCAAGTCCAATCCTCTCAATTCCAATTTCAAATCTTCTTTTCTAATCTCAAATCAAATCCAATATCAAATTCAATTTCCTTCTTCAATCCATTCTTCTATTTTCAATCGGACTCCGGTCCGAACTACGACTGACCTGATTCCCCCAAAGGGATACGTAGGCAACCTCCATAGGTGCGGTCACAATACTTTTCGAACTTTCAATTCCACCCCCATGGGTGCGGTTTTCAAAACCTTTTCAAATCTCAAATTCTAATCTATTCTCAAATTTCAATTTCAAAATTTCTATTTTCAAATTCCTATTTCCAAGTTTTCCAAGTTTCCAATTTCAATTCCATCCTTTCAAATCAATTTCTATTTTCCAATTCTTTCATCTTGCACTTGCATCTCATGCATCATATTTATTTCAAACATTGTTTTTTTAAAGTGAATAGGGTTGAACATTTGTTAGTTAAAGACTCTCATAGGTGAATCTAGGGTAGATTGACATGTAGGTACCGAAAGGGCGGGGTAGGGTGATAGCTTAGTGCGTCTTCCCTACACGTAACCAACCTCCGAACCTAGGATCACTGATTTCCAAGACCAAAAGGAGTCATTTTTCTAAAAAGGGCTAAATGTTTTCCAAAAGGTTGCCAAATAACCTGTTTTTTCTTAAAAACCCTCTCTTGAGGAGATATTTTCAAATCGTTTTTCAAAAACCCTAAGTGTAGTTTTCAGATTATGCTTAGTTTTTAGGTGACCTAACTCACCTTAATCAAGTTAGGTGGCGACTCCGAATCTTTTTCTAATAGCCCTTTATTCAAACATATGTTTTCAATTCAAACCTAGTCGCACTCATTCTTTTAGGAGGGTGAGTTCTAACGAGAGAGTACAGCATTTTTTCCGCTTGGGTGAGTATTCCTCGGGTGCGAAAAATCTGGGCACGACACCCTTCATACTCAAGGAAAGATGACAAAGCCTGGGAAGGGAACCCAGACTACTTATGTAACTTGATACGATAGGAATCAGGTCAAATATAGTTTAAGTATAACTTTTAAATGGGAAGAGGCTGACGCTACAGAGCTTTTCAATTTTGCTAGAAGATCTATAAGAAGATTATGTTTCTTTATGCATGACTAGGGTGAATGATATGAAACTGGATGATTAAAAAGGCATCTTTCCAAATTTTATGCAATTTTGGCTGATTTGTACTGCTTTTGAAAAGGCTGACTTCATCTACAGATGAGTTTGGTATTTCTAGTACGATAGTTTCGACTAGCGGCAAGCATGGAGCATACATATGTAAACTCAGAACTGAAGCCAAGGCCATTTTTTAGAAAATTAGCATTTTCCATGAAAAGGGCATTTTTGTCATTTTGATAGTTTTAGCATTTCTGGTACAGAAGATCCGTGTAACGGCAATCATAGAACATACGTGTTATACCTACGACATTGGCCTCTATTTTTTTAGAGAAAAATAATATTTTTTCAAGAAATAATATTTTCATTATTTTGGTGGGCCACATTTTTTATACGGAAGATCAATGTAACGGCAGCCATAGAGCATACATATAATGCCTCATGACGATGGTCTGGATATTTGTTTTGAAAAAGTAATTTTTGAGATTTCAATTGGGGTAGCATGACAGCTTATCATTGGCCAAAAATGGAGTTTGGGATTTGAAAATCAGTACTACGACTACTCAAATGAGTCAGTATGCAATTTTATGATTTTTTTAAAATGGGCATTATGACGACTCATGACGGGTCAAAATGAAACTATGCATGGATATGCCAATGCACATCCTTCAAATGGACACTTTTTAAAAATATTACAATAATACAATTCTCAAAACTCACACCTCAAACACATCAAATTTCTACATTCGTGCTCTTGCTCGAATTATGAATGACCTGATTTTTCCCAAATGAGATACGTTGACAACCTAAATAGGTGCGGTCATAACCCTTATTTCAAATTAAATGTCTATTTCAAAACATTGCTTCAATTAAAATTACTTTTCAAAATCATAATCTTCTTCTTTGAAAAATCTTTCTAAAAACATGTATCACACATCATTCATTCCAAAAGTGTTGACCAAACTCTATTTTTAAAATTTAAAAGTGGATATTAAGTAACAGGTGATTTAGTGAGTGAACTAAGGATGAATAGACATGTAGGTACTGAAATGACAGGTAGGATGATGATCTTAGGATATCT
The DNA here is from genome assembly GCA_033060915.1 of Euryodendron excelsum. Lineage (NCBI taxonomy): Eukaryota > Viridiplantae > Streptophyta > Magnoliopsida > Ericales > Pentaphylacaceae > Euryodendron > Euryodendron excelsum. The sequence continues at coordinate 10,384,957 of CM065393.1, read as the reverse complement.
TCTCTACAGTAACTAACCATCGCACCATAGATTTCTATTTCGAAGACCAACCCAGAGCTATGTTTTCAAAAGATCTTTCAAATATTTTCAAAAAGATTGCTAAAAATCTCTTTTCTAAAAACCTCCTTAAGAAGGCATTTTTCAAACATTTTCAAAAAATTTAAGTTTAGTTTTCGGATTACGCTTAGTTTTAGCATATTTTTAATTATGTTAGGTAGCGGCTCTAATTTTGCCAAGAAACCCTCATTAAAAAAAAAAAATCAATTTCAAAGTCAGACCTCCATCGCACTCTGCCTTTTATGAGAGTAGGTTCTCACAGAGAGAGTATTGGGTTTTTTCGGAGCCAAGAGAGCTTGGTAAAAATTGGGGTGCGACATTTGGCTAACTATGATAAGGTTTAAAAGTTTTCTTCTTGTTCTCTTATATTAAAATAGTAATTCTATATAACTAAAATATTTATATATTTTTTCTGCACAAAATGATGTAGTTAAATGAGAGCTAATCAGTTGAAAATAAAACATCCATCATGACCTTTTAATTACAAGTACGTCATTGTTACATCTTTCTTCTGAGATTATATTTACAATTTTTTAAAAAGAATAGCATGTTCATTATTAGAATAATAAAATAAAATTTTGGAAAACCAACCAAAATTGATATGAAAGTTGCAAATAATGAAACAAATAAGTCAATATGCATATTACATATATCTTATTTATTTATGTTTCTTTCAAAATAAAATTTCAACTATTAATGCAAAATTACAGGGCCATTTGGTTGGGCTTTGTTGAGCTTTTTTGACTTAGTATGTGCTTTTTTTTTTTTTTTTTGCTTATAAGCAAAAAAACCAAGGTTTTGAAGCTTTTTTGTTTTTTTAGTTCTCTTATCTTGTTAAAAGCAAAAAAGCTCAAAAAAAAAAAAAAACTAACTTTTTTGCTTATAAGCCAAAAAAGCAAAATAAAAAAAAGCTTAAAAAAGATTGTACCAAACGGTCCTTACATATATGTGCCAGGATTGAATTAACTACTTAAGTACAAAGACCTATTGCACCAATTCTTATTATAATCTAACATTGTTCCCTATTTAAATACAAAGTTTTATCTAGTTAAGTCTCTATTAATTATATCATAAACTACAATACATATATAATTTTTTCCAATCATGTCTCGTTTCATACTGTAAATCAATAAAGTTTCTATTTAAGTATAAAGTCCTATTTAATTAAGTTTCTACACATTATCTCATGAAATATAATGCTTACTATAATCTTCAGTACAAAGTCCTATCTAATTAAAAGCCCAACAAATTATAATATTACAATATTCATAACATTTTCTCTACATTTTATAAGATTTTTGAAAAGGTCATAAATAATATTGAATATGATGCTCATAGAAAACCTTATGTATTACAAAAGAAGATTACAAACAAGAGCATTACTACGTAGGTTTGGAATTAAATTATTTTATGTTATAGTTGTTAAGTCTTTAATTATATAATTTTTTGTTAATATTTCTTAATTCATAATTTATATTATATGTTAATTTCTTGACCAATTTTTCAACATATATATTTCGCTCATTTTCTTTTACATGCTCATTGCACGGTTACACCACTTGTATACTCTAATTTCTCTATCATTTTTCTCTTCCTTCTCATGAGTAACGTATGAAAGTAAAAACTTTGTGAGAAGTTACCAAAAATCATTGAGGCTATGGATTCCACTCACCCTCAACTTTCCTAAAGATTTGACCCTCCAATTATCCCAAAAAAAAAATAACGGAAGTTATGCTATTTGTATTTGGTTTGTCTTACAAATGTTAAGATATGCTTAATGTGTTTTTTTATGCCTTGTGTATAGATCAATGGTACTGACAAGCAATAAAAGGCATATTAAGTGAGAAAGTATAGCGTTCTAACTTGAAGTTCTCCAAAAGGTGCTACCACCAGTATACAATAAACAAAATTCAAGGATGTTCACATAAGCCAGCATCCTACTAGCCAGTAGCCACGAATGTCACCTTCATGAAAACACAATAGACACTCACCCATTTGTCTACACCTCCGATGAAGCTCGGGCTCTCCTCCTCTTAGCTTCGCAACGTCCTTCCTTTTCTTGCAGCAGTTCCTTCAATCGTTTTGTTAGTTCCTCTATCATTTCGTCTGGTTCGGATGACCATACAGAATCATTCTAGTCACCTCCTGATGATAAATCGGCAAAATCATTCTCGTGGCCTCATTTGGGTGAGTCTACAGAATCAATTTTGTGGTCTCATTTGGACGAGCCTAAAGAATCAATCTCGTGGTCTACTTCTTCCCCTTCCTTCCCCCCTGTAGCATCCTTCCTCGGATCCTTGTCTGTCTCTTCATAGCTAAAACAATGTTGAAAGACGGCAAAACCCGCTTTCAGAAGTTGCTGGACCACCAATGACTCTTCCCCAGGTGAAATAACCTTCAGGCAAGCAATATTGATAAGAGTACCAATTAGGAAATTATGTTCTAGAGTGATCATCCACCAGCACACAATTGACTTTAGATTATGATAACTAATGTGATTAATTTTAGACTTCTGTTCAGTGTATGTCAAACAATTTGAATGAATTTAGTTCAAATTCCGTGATTCAAATCTTCTGCACTTACAATCCATCACTTAAGTTTCAAGATCAAAAGAAAAACAAATCAACAAATAGACAAATATGTGTGTTTAATGTCGCTACAAATTGTAAAGTTAGGCATACCTCATTAGAGATTCCACATTTAATGTCAACTACAAACTCACATTGAGCACAGGAATAAAAAGAGTGCTTGGGATTTCTTTCTTTGTCACAAGCGTTGCAGTATTACTTATAATCTTCGTCTACTGGAAGAGGATCAATGATAGTGAGCCAATGTCTGTGGGTTTTCACTTTTACAGTATGTGGTGAGGTTGGAATGCATTTGAGTTGGAGATTCAGATCGCATAAGACACAGCGCAAGAATGACCTTCGACAGGGGAAGTTGCACCTAAAACACTTGAAGCTCATTTTTTAGTTCACGACAGCAAGGGGGTGTTCATGACGCTCATACTTTACAATGGGAAGCGAGGCACATTTAAGGCCCACGTAGAACTGACACTCGGCACAGTGGTAAACGAAGCTTAAGTGCTTCTTGCCACAAGCATTGCATAAGTCAGAGTGTGGCCCCCGACAGGCTAAGCAGATGAAACCATTCCCATTCCCATTCCCATGAGGAGTAGTGGTAGGGACAAAAGTGAGAGGGTGTTGATGGAATGGGTGTTTGTACTCTTTTGGCAATTCAGCACATGATCGGCATAAGAAGAAAAGGCATTGTGGGCAACCGTAGCTTGAGCCTCCAGGATGCTTTCACATCCAGGGCAGATCACTTCACGAGTGTTCCCATCAAATGGGATCAAGAGATGGCTCCGGTGGCTAGGATGTTGTATATGGCGCTCAAATTGTTCATTGCCGATGGTGGACAGTAGCTGGTGATGATGGTTTTTCGACCAGACCAGAGACCGTGTTATTAGCCGACCGGCACTTGCTGGATGACGCCTTCCCCATGTCACCGGGTAGTCTCCCGATCAAGTCTACCCAACTGTTCGTCCCCGACCTCCCGAGCCGAGCGGATGCCCGCAACGGCCACCGGTCAGGTCGACACCCGACCGTGTCAATAGAGCCCATTTCTGACACCGGCCGCCCTAGCGTGTACCAGGGGCGTGGGCGTGGTGTGTACTTGTAACTATCCCCCACTCCTCTGATACCGTTCTGACACACGCCACATTGGAGTGTAAGAATGACACACTCGAGTGTTCTGACACCACTCTGACCCTCCAACCGGAGGCCGTCACGTGGAGAGAGCACCTACCACCCCCATGTAGACATATAAGGGGAAAAGTTCAGCCCCTTCGAAGGTACGAAAACACACATCCCTGAAAAAGACCCCAAGATCTTTTTCTCTAAAACACTTTGAATCTAATTTGAACACCGAAGGGCCTTTGGCTCCCATCACACCGGTAGGTTTAGTACAGGAGATTTCCAACAGGCTAGAGGGCAGTTCATCGCGGACTTGAGGACAAGCCACCACGAGTTTGCTACATCATTAGTAGCATAGCAGATATGACATGAATGGCAAACTTACAGCTCGAACAGTGGAGGCCAAAGCCTTCAAAATATTTTTCACTAGTGGCACTACACTCGTGAAACAACGGAGGCCAACTGTTAGAAGAGTCAAAATGAATCAATCCTGTAGCGAGCGTAAGATCGTGTAGTGGGTGAAAAGGATGATGATGTTGAATCGCTCTGCTTCTAAACTCAGCACATGATTTATGGATTAAGTATTTGTGATCGAAACAAACATATACAGAACAATCAATTTTTGTCACAACCAACGAGCGCACAGAGCATGCAATATTGTAGATGTCCTCAAAATACGGAACTGAGGTCAGTGGCAGACCTGAAATTTTTTGCAATGGAGGCGAAAAGTACCCTCAAACAAAAATTTTAAATGAGAATTTTTGCATTTTTAATACAAGTGTAAATTATTTACTTAAAATTTGATTTTTCTTAAATAAAAAATTATTAATTAATTTGTTTTTCTCTCTTTTCAATAGAGTATTTACTAAATCACAATGGATTTAAACATCCAATAAAAATTGGTGAAGTATTCACCAAATAATTCGACGAGCATATTATAAAATTGGTGATTCAATTAACAAAATACATAATTTACTTTCCAATTTTACCGTTATAGCTGCTTGTAGACCCACAAACAACCAAAAAAATTACACTTTTTTCACCCAAAAAAAAAAAAATCAAGCAAACATCAATCTATATAAAAATACAAATATACATCATCAAGCCGTTTGATGATGTTATAATTAGAGTCTTCTCTCATTTAAACTAAGACCATTTTTGTCTTTTCTTATGGTCTTTTTTTTATTTAGATTAAGGTTTGTTTTTAAAAAAATGTGAAAATTATACAGAATTTTAACTGTAAGTAGGCTTTTTAAAATTAGGAACCTAAAGTAATAGTTTTGATTACTTTATACTTGAAATGAGTATTGGGTTTAGTTTGACCAAGTTCATTTTTAATTGGATCGGATAAAAAAAATTTTTTTTTTTGAAAATCCAATGGAAGTGGCCGACGCCACTCCGCTAGCATTGATCCCCCCTGGGTCAAGGGATGCTTGTGGGAAACGTGTTCAATCAGTTGCTCCTGCCTTTCCTCGTTTATGGTTACCTTCAACCAAGGCCAAATAATGTCTAGCCTGAAACCACACCGACCACAGCCATAGATGAGGCCACTGCTAGGAGGAAACATCTCGCAAGTAGTGCAATAGTTCTTATAACCAGCATGAACTTCGGGAATGTGATGTCGGATCTGTTGCAGCAACTCTGCGCATGATTTGTGGATGAAGAAGTGGCATCCGAAGCAAACATATATCAAACCATTGATGGGCTTGTTACAGCTAAAGCACTTAATTTTAAACTCGTGCTCGTAACAGGTGACCGGGATCAATGGATGCTGGAGGGAGAAGAGTTCTGTCTGTCGCTCCTGATTTTCTTCACTTGTGGACGGCCTTAAACTCACGCAAACGACATCCAGCTTAAAGTCACATTCGGGGCAGCAGAACACAAACCCGAAGCACAAAACCCGACATGCCCCGCAGTCGAATTTTTCCAAACGGTGAGGTTGTCTTCCAAGGGTGAGACGGTGGTGTAGTGGGTGAAAAGGGTGATCATCTAGTTGTTGTGGAAGTTCACCGCGGGACTTGTGGATGAAGTGTTTACAGCTCTCACAAGAATAGCTGCACCACCGGAGATGGGTTGCCTGCAACCAGAGCAGCAAACTTCATTATTCATCCCGTCGGTGAGGGCCAAGGATGACTCTGACTGAAATGGGTATGCTCCATTTGTGTGGGTGTACTGGTGGTCTGCCCGCAATATGGCCAAAAAAATGACCTTTGATTGTTCTTTTTTTGCACACAACCTCTTTTACACAAGTCAGTTCTTCCCAAAAGAATTAAACTCGCTCTCAGGACTTTATGGCGGCATCTGGTAATTTTTTTTTCCCTACCTTTCACTTTCTTTCTTTTTTTTTTTTTTTCAATCGGGTGTCCGAGCAAGCAACTAATCTGGAGCCCTGTATAATCCTCTCATCTCACACAAATTGAATAATTACGAGGTCAAAAACTTTTTAAATAGCACCTAAGCTGTTTTAAACATACAATTTTAGAGGGAGCAACACCCAGACCCCGAGACTTGACCACTAGACAAACCTGGCCTTGAGGTTTTTCCTTCCTTTTTGTTATTTTTTGTTAATATTGTTGTTTTGGTGATTCACTGTGGGGTTGTTGGCTACCTATGATATGGTTTGGAGGTTTTATTTCTGTTTTTTAAATTAAAATAATAGAGGGAAAATGAGAGAGAATTTTGAAAAAACATTGCTCGAATTATAAAAGTATCAAACTCATAAATTAACCTATATATATATATATAATCCATCTAATTTGTTCTTCTTGGTTTTAAAAGAAAAATTCAAAAACAAATATTTCAAAATTATGTCGATTTATCAGGATTGAAGTAACTTGCAGTGTGAAATCAGTGAACCAAGTCAATGGACGTGAGCGCATCACAAGAAAACTTTCTGTCTCGTTTGTTTAATCATGTGCTTTGTTCTTTTGTTTATGATTTTAAGGAGTCGCATCATCTCTCGATTTTAACAGAAGTTGCCATCTAACCCTCCTAATGTTATTATTGTGTTAAAAAATTTTATTCAACAGTAATGTTATATAATTAAAAAATTTGTACATACTGTAGTTAAATGAGAATTTTTTTCTTTAGAACATAACACTTATTCTTAAATATAAGAATACCATATGAAATCTTATGTACTAATTGTTTGAAAGAATAATACTTTCCTACTAGGCAACCAAAAAGAGGGGAAAAGTGCCTTTCGCATAATGAAAGGAAAACAATGGACCAAGTCAATGGAGGTGAGCCCATCATGAAAGAAAACTTCCAGACATATTCGTGTAATCATCTATTTTGTTCTTTTATTTTTGGTTCATAAAAATGGGAAAATGATATTTGAAATAATGAAAGGAAAACAAGAGAAGAAAATAGTAAAAACAAGAAGAACTCCGCATAGTCACAAAAAAAATCAAATTCTTAAGTGCGAGCCCGCAAACATGTTAATTCTTTTTTCTTTTAAATAGAAGACTTCTGCAATGAACGCTGCACAACAATGTCAATTTGTCAAGATTGAAGTAACATGCACTGTGAAAACAAATCAACTGTTTTCTGCATTTGTTTTTGGATTATGAAAGATTCACATCATCACCTGATTTCATAACTTAGTGGGAATTAAAAGGATGTCGAAAAATGATAGAAGATAGAATTTTAAGATTCAATATACTTCGAGAAATCAGAGCACAAAACAACCATACGCCTCAAGTTGGCAAAGTCATCTTCCTTTTTTGTTAGTCGTATTATTTCTAATATATATATATATATATATTGTAAAACAATTGTTTGATTTACTTAACACACTTAAGAGTAGGTGCGGTGAAATAGTACATAATAAAAATAATCCAGTAAGATCGGAGTCGAACCACAGAGAATGGATATAGTAGTTAAACCAGATGACAAACATAACCAAAAGAAAAATAAAATCTTTTTATTGTTTTGAAATGGAGATTGCTAAACTGGACAACCCTACAAAAAATAATTGTAAAACATAATAAAATAAAATAGTCTTAGATTCAATTGATTCAATCACTTGACTTACTTAGGAATAATTAATACAAATTTGTCAACTATTAATCGTTTAGTCTACTTGGACTTCATAAATTAGCAGATGAATATATTTAAAATAATCAAACACTAGAATATTACTCAGTTAAAATCATGAAACCCTCACAATCGACTCATAAACACTTAACAATACTTTGTCAGAGTATAAGTGTAACAAGCATAATTAAAGACACATATTTTAAAAAATTCTAGGCTAGATAATTATTAAATTATTATCAAAAACCCTTACCATCGATTTGCACATCCTACCTGCTTCGTCAAGGCAGAAGATAGTACAAACATAATTAAAAGTTTCAGTTTTCAAAAGGATCTAAATTTTAATTATCAAGAATATAAGAGCAATCCATTCCAGATTATGATTAAAAGCCTTAGGTCCCTTACCAGAAGTTTTGGTCATAAAACATACCAGACAAAATATCTGCATAAAATATCTAAGCCTCTAGCCAGTGTAGAGTAAAGCAATATCTACTCTACTTTGCACTAAAAATATCTATTCTAAATTTGTTCACAATACACATAACCATTACGTGTATAAAATATACGTGCCCATATCCATGTATGCAATATACCAAACGTCTGTAAAAACTCTAAGTTTTCAAATAAATCTGAAATGAAAAGATAAATCTTAATCGATCATCCCAATTCCATCAAGCGATCTTCTCAATAGGTCCAAGAATAAAACTAAATACTACTATTGAAAAGATAAGACATGAAAGAAAAAGACTTTATAAATACAAATGTTTATACAGAAAGATAACTTACACAGTAATAAAACAAAAGACTGAAATAAGAAAAACTAAAATTTATCCTAAATGGAGTCGCAAATGGACTTCCTATTTGCTACTCCAAATGGACTTCCTATTTGCTCTCTCTCTCTCTCTCTAAATAACTCCTCTATTTATAGAGGCTAGAATGTACGAAGCGCATGTAAAAGATGCGCCGAAGAATGACCAGCTTGTCAACTGCCCCTTTGTTTTCTTCCTCCTCCCTTTCTTTTCTTTTTACTTTCTTTTACTCCTTTGCCAACTCCTTTGCCTTTTGTCTTCTTGCGTCAGCGAATCCATTTCCTGCACATATGAGATATATATACTAGAGATGACCTGTGTCTACGGCACTCCCTCACAAAATTAATGGTGATTAGCAGCACAAATTTGCTTTGGGATGAAAAGAGTCAAAAGGCAAAAGAAAACAATTTGTAAGCATAAGTTCCAGTAGTCCCCATCCAGCATAGCAACAATTACAGGTTTTCATCATGATTAGCAGCCTTGCAAGAAAAATCATAAACTTCCTCAAAATAAGGCCTTCTCTTACACATACTTCAGGAGTCTTTATAGATCAGCAATCCACTTCATCAAAATACGGATGCTCTATTTTTATGGCAATAACTATAAGCAAAGCGATTTTAAGCAAAAGAAGAAGAAAAAAAAAAGTAAGTGAATGAAAAGAATCAGTCAAAAGTATATTTTTCCTACAAACTAGTTGCATAACACCATCACATTCCAAGAAGTTCCAACAATGTTTTTGGCAACCATTAATCACTTACAATTTGCAGGTGGACGCTTGAATACACGCACCTGTAGGGACAATGTAATTTGAGCAACAGCTTAAAAATAGTAGAATACACAGTTAAGAAGTAGAATCTACATAAGAGCTTAAAAACATTATTAAAAACAATACAAAAACAAAAAATATAAGCAAATTCACTTATAATAGCATAAGCCTAATTGAGCAACCTAATCAACAAAAACACATCCAAGTGATAAAAAAAAAATTATATCACATATAAATGCAAGTCTACGGCAAAGTTCAGTATTTTACAATGAGATATATTTGATGAGTTTGTGTATGCCTGGGAAAGTTGTGGAGTATAAACACATAATCAATTTTGCAATGAGATATGAAGGTGTCCAATATTTTCAAAAATCTTAGGAGTCATTTAAATATACCAATTGCTAAATTTAATTCTTGTTGTCAATATAGATAACGTTAAGCAATGAACTGGAAAATAAACTTTGATATCATTCAAAGAATCTAAGAAGATAAAACATATGGTCAAGTCTACTTAGAGTTTTAAATCCAATTAAACAATTGGCTTTTGCTGCAGTTCTTATTTCTTAGAGAACTTTCTTCAAACACTTAGAGTACACTTTCTTTTGGGAGTTATATTGAACACCATCTTACCAGTAATGCAATCTTATGGCAACCTACATCCAAGAAGACATAGAAACACAATATCGTTGTGCAAACAAAACTTCTTTCGTCAAAGCACATTTCTTGTGGAGTTAATTAAGCTATTAGCAAAATAAAAAATTTCATGGTGATGAAGAGAGTTACTTTGATCAATAGTCTTAGATTGATACAGAACTGCAATATTAGTTTATGATATCATTGATTTTGGTGAACCAAACCAAATCCCAAAAAAAAAAAAAAAAGAAGGAATGAAAAGAAAAAGTGCAAAAAGAAAATGGATGTTCATTACCTGTTCAGGAGAAGGCTCATGCACATTCCAAAAGACATTTATTTATAACATCCACTTCTCTGTCTTTTACCTCGCCTATAACCAACCAAAAAAATAGAAGAACAGAAAAAATAAATAAATAAATCAAGCCCCAACGCATTGTATTGACAATGATACCTCAAGGGACAGGTGTGCTTATTGGATAGTTAATGGATCTAGAAATGAGACCCATTATTAATGAAGGTCTTGTCATTATAAGGCACAAACATTGTAACTGAAGAACAAACCCACAAAAAAAAAAGCTACATGTTGCACAGTGTGCCGTGACCTTCTCTCTTGCAAGACGTTAAAGCAATAGGCCACTTAGTTCTCTGTACAAAAATGAAACACAACAGAAGAAGCCAAGAGAGAGAAAACAAAGGAAAGGATCAGATGATCAGGGAGAGGAAGAGGAGGATGAAAATGCACAAACCGATTTTAAAGGTATTAAACAACATATATATACATACATTCAGAGAAACAGAAGGCATAGAGTTTAGGGGATGAAGCTGCGTATAAAAACAAAAAAAACTTAAAACTTATGTTGTAAAAGGAGGAGAAGTAGCGGCCTTAGAATGGGGAGAGAGAAGATAGCGGCATCATTATCGCACTTGGATTGTGGATCAAGCATCATGGTGGTGATGCTCCTCGTATGAGAAAAAGAAGAAGAAGGCGTAGCGAAGATCGAGTGAATTTGATTGTGGGTGAGTGAGAGATGAGGATAGGATAACTACTGAGTGAGACAGTGAGAGAGAGAGAGAGAGAGAGAGAGAGAGAGAGAGTGCTGAAATGATGTGTAATAGCTGTAAAACATTTCAAAAACACTGACATTTTTTTCAAACCAAATGTGATGACAGCCTTTGAATTTTGTACGAAATAAATCCTAATCATTCAAACCAAGTGATAGAGGTTTGTTTGACCAAACTTGCACGCCAAACAAAAGTAGGGGGTTACCAAAGAGATTGCAGGTGAACATTGTAGCGTGTGGCAGGTTCTTTGGGTAAACCTCATTCGTTGGGTGGGATTTTGAGTGAGTGAGATCCAAGCCGTTGAATGAAGGTGAAAACAAACCTCATTCGTTGGATACAAAATGTATGCCACATAGTACAAATGTCCCATCAAGATTAAAAAAAAAGTCCTATTTTATTATATAGATATATTATAATAATATAATATAATATATTATATGTAAAGTAAAAGATAATATATTTAATATATATAACGTAAAAGATATAATATAAGATATATACCTACTCATATAGATAATGTATATCATCTTACTTTATTTTGTTTGGTTTTATCTTCAAATATGGTCGGCGTGTAAAACATGAAAAATATTAAATTTATATTAAAATAATAAATAATACACAAATAATAACTAACGTTAGCCTATAATTAGAGACTCTAACTGTACTTTTTAGAGTGCAATCTCACCCCCCAACTAAGCTTTTGCTAGTCCCTAGCAAAATAATAAACATATTTAAAAAGATAAAGTCAACTTTTATAGGAAACACGAGTACATTTAGCATATGCACCATGTCTTTAAACCTCTAGGTTACCCCTAGTGTACGAGTGGTGTCTCGTGAAGGTTTTCAGTAATGGTACCCACAAATATCAAAATATGACCCGCAAGTGAGGATAATGAGAAAAAATATTACATGTATCAAAATACAAACATATTTTGTATATCTTACTCGTTAATACACAAGCAAAATAATATCTTAAAACAACATATGAGAGACTTTTGTGTGTATGATCATTACATGATAAGAAAATTATTACAACATTAAAACACAAATATATCCTTTAAGTTTTGATTGAACTTCACTTGATATTCTCTTAGAAAGTAAAAAAATAAGGCATCTCACACCGGTTGTCCTTGTAAAAGAGTCAATATAAAATAAAAGAGACAACCATAAAGAAAATGATGTGAATATATAAATTGAGAGACGACTTGGTATAGCTCCATGAAAGAATACTCAATGATAAAATCACACAAATAACTAATAAGTGAATTCTCTACGAAGGGAATGAACAAGTAATGTACACATTAAATCCTCAAGAACTTTGTTCAAGTTGTAATTTGGCCATAGGGTATAAGGTAGGAAGAAAGAAAGGATAAAATGCTCAAAACATGTGTGATCAAGACATGAATTGATCAATGAATATATACCTTCAATTTCCTTATTTCATTTGATATTTTTTTTTTTCAATAGACAACCTCTTATTTTATTTTATTTCATATTTCCCTTTTTTCTTTGTTTTTATTCTTTGCTTTCCTTCGTTGCTAATTTTTTTTTATTTTTTTATATTGCAAATAGATCACCCTATTTCTCAATTCAACATACACAAGTGAAGATACTTGTGTTTTTGTTTGTAGGGACAAAACTTAAGCAGTGATATATGTAGCAAGAGATAAAGAAATAGACTTAAAGATGGTTCCAAGGGAATTATTTCAACAAAGAAATCTGTGACTTAAAAGATCAAAGATGGCCTCGATTCATTTTGAAAGTGCACAGTATCTCAAAATTTTAAGAATTCAACTTATTCAATTACCTAAGCAATTAAAACAATTGAATCAAATACAAGTATAATGGAGATATTGAAAGAGTGATGTGGAAGAAATTTATCAAGAGTAAATGTAAACACTCTGAAATGCGTGATTGACTTTAAAGCTCACTTAGTGAATAATCTCCAATTTTGTAAAGATGAAACTGTACAATATGTATAAGTACTAAACTCATTATGATATGATAATGAGTGATGTAAAATAGCCTCTTTCTATGTATTAAGATAAAATCTTACAATTGTATTAAAAAAAAAAAAGATAAAACAAAATTTGTGTTAAGGTGAATGAAAACATGTTTCAACAAATCTCCAAAATCTACATTCGCATTTCATATAAAACTATACAAAATTATAAAAGATACACAAACCTTTTTTTAGATCTCAAGTACATTAAGAGATTCAAATTGTATGCTCCTCGACCTTGCGCATGTTTTTTTTTTTTTTTTTGAAATAAAAATACAAATATCTACAAAATAAATGTTAGTTATATTTACAAATAAAAATAAACACACAAATAAAACACTCAAACCTAATACACCCTAGGAAGAATAACCATTACAAAGTCGAGCCAGACTTTTGACATGAAAATCAAGATAGCCTACTGTTCTGGTGATTTCAGGGTGTCTCAATGCCTCAACATTTACTCTGTCCATAATAATATTTAAGTAAATCATTTAATTCCCTGACATTAATCGATTATTCCCTTTTGGTAATTTTTATTCACTCACATGATTCAAAAAGGTAAAATTAAAAAGTCAAAAAAAACAACAAACCAAATAAAAAAAAATGAACGTGTCTTCCCCCAACTAAAGAGAAACTAACTACAAATTGATGGAACAAATAAAAAGACGAGAAAAGAAAATTATAAATGAAATGAAAAGAAAAAAAGTTTGTACTCTAAACACAAAAAACAAACATTAAAGTTAGGAAATACGTTAGTAATGGTCACCTTGTCGAGGGAATTGGCCTAGAAAGACAGTGAATCAACCCCGAAACGTAAATCATAGTAGGAAAAATAACTAAATGTACAAGACTGAAATTAAAAGTACGAAAAGTAAATGTTAAAAATGGTAACCCAGGGGTTATCTACTTAAAGAAAAGAAAAATAACTACATGTACAAAATTGAAATTAAAGTACGAAAAGTAAAATGTTAGCAATAGTAACCCAGGAGTTATCCACTTACAAAAAAAGAAAAATGCTAGATAGTTAGATATATATACATATATATACAGTCTAACTCTTTCGTCAAGGTAAGAAAATAAATGTCCATGTCCTTACTTCATAGTAAAGGTTTAAGATTCGAAGTTCAAATGTCCTACTTGAGTCAATGACGAAGGTCTTGTGTTTTTTTTTTTGTATAAATTTTGAATTTTTTAAAATTTTTTTTTTCTATTTTTTCTATTTTTTTCTTTTTTTCTTTTTTATTATTTTTTATTGTTTTATTTACCAGTTTTAATTCCTTAATACTATTTCCTGACAACGGCGCCAAAAATGCTTGATATACTTAACACACCCAAGAGTAGGTACGGCGAAGTAGTATACAATAAAAATAATCTAGTAAGACCGAAGTCGAACTACAGAGAACGGATATAGTAGTTAAAACCGAATGATAAAAGTAACCAAAAATAAATAAAATCTTTTTGTTGTTTTGAAATGGAGGTTGCTAAATTGGACAACCCTGCAAAAAATACTTGTAAAACATAATAAATAAAAAAAATTTTGGATTCAATTGATTCAATCACTTGATTTACTTGAGAACGATTAATATAGATTTATCAGCTGCCAATCATTTAGTCTACTGGGACATCATAAATTAATTGATGGATATATTCAAAATAATCATATACTAGAATATTACTCAATTAAAATCATAAAATCCTCACCATCGACTCATAAACACTTGGCAATGCTTTGTGAAAGCATAAGTGTAACAAGCAATATTAAAGACACATGTTTTGAAAAATTTTAAGCTAGATATTGAATTAAGGTTGATCCCCATATTGATTTTGATGATAACTAAACCTTGTGTTATTTTACTAATGCATTTGCTTAGTGTGCAGATTAATAAAGTTTATAATTTAGACTTAAAATCAACTTAAAGTCTAACACTTCTCAGAATGGATGCATAACAAGCTAAGATCAAGCAATGAATTCCAAGAGTCATCCAATGTACCAAACTAAGCAATGACACCTATTCCAACTTCAAACAAATGATTTGCATTCGAAAAGATTGAAGGTGTTCAAAGAAAATTTCATCAAGTATGCATAGACTCAATGAAGTTGACTTGAATTCGAAGTGATTGAAGGTGCTCAAAAGAAGACTTAATCTAATGTGCAAAGATCAATTGAAGATAATTTGATTGAGAAGAGATAAAAAAAAATATATTTGAGAAGAGAATTCATTGCAATTGCATAATCTCTACAAAAAATTCCAAGCGAAGACTTTATCTGGCATGTAAAGACTCAATGAAGATGATATATACTCAGAGAAAATGAAGGCGTTCAAGAATAGACTTCAACAAGCTTTTAGAAGTCTCATTGAAGTGTTTTTAAAGTAGAAAACAAAAATAGCAGCAAATAGAAGAGATCGACAATAAGGCATCTTGAAGCTTCACATGAAAGAAAGAAGTTGGCAATGAATGAAAGAGCTTAAAAATAAAAGATCGGCAACAAATAAAAAGAGCTCAGCAATAATGGAATGAAGTTCTGACAGTGTGGAAACCAAGAAAAAATTGTGATCAAATGATAGATTCAATCGAAATTGAATAGAGGATAACTTTGATGAATTGAATACTTTGATCTATCATCATGCCCTAAAAAGACGACTCCTTGAAGATCTTAGAGTAGTGTTGAAACTGAACTTGATTCCTAGAAGAGAGAATGAAGATTTCTAGGTAAAGTATCAACATATGAAAATGAAGAGTCGACACATGAAGACAGAAGCCAAAAATCTGAAGACCAGAATGATCAAGTGTCGACACATAGAGTTGGTGTGTCGACACATGGAGACAGTGGACAACATCTGGAAAATGCAGATCAGATGTGTCGACACATGGAATCAAGTGTCAACATCTGGGAGATAACTGCTAGTTTTTCTAACGTTATAACGGACTGAACTCACATTAAATAAGCCCCAACAACCTTTAACGGAGAAAAATTAATACAGGGGTTTATATACAAGCTTTCAACTGCAGTTATAAAGTAGAGATACAAGAAACACAAGTACCATTGTGTGAGCTTATATTCTTCTATCCACTCTTGATAGAGAGTTTATATTTCATTTGTACATCTTTATACACCTTTAAGTGAGAGTTTGAGAGTTCTCTTATAGAAGAAAAACTTTTGTAAGTTTGAGTGGATCTTGGACAAAATCACTTTGTAGCTGGAAGAACTTGGGAAGAAGTTCTTGTGTAAAAGTGAGTTGTGCACTTGGTAAATCGGCATCCATCTTGTAATTGGAGATTGCATAGTGGAGAAAGAGTTCAAAGGGATCTAAGGGTGAGGACTGGCTAAACCTTGGTAATTCTTGGTGTGCTTTCTATTACTCTGTTTTTTATTCCTCTTTTGATTACATTGGATTATATATAGATTGATCACTGTTATATTAATTAGATTAATTTTAATTAATCTTAATTGTCATTAATTTTTGAAAAACCTAATTCATCCCCCCCCCCTTCTCAGGTTGCCATTGGGGCCAACAATTGGTATCAGAACCTGTATTCCTGTTTTAGGCTTAACATCCTACGAATAGATCCATGGCGACCAATTTTGGAAGCTCTCTCAGTGAGGGTCAATCCACAAACAGACCACCTATGTTCAATGGCACTAATTATAACCATTGAAATAATAGAATGAGAATCTATATTCAATCGATAGATTATGAATTATGGAGACTCATAGTAAATAGTCTCAAAACTCCTACAACCAGAGTAGAAAAAATAGATGTCCCTAAACCTGAATCCGAATGAGATGAAAATGATCTAAAAATACTACAATCTAATACCAAAGCCATGAATATTCTATATTGTGCACTTGATCCCAATGAATTCAATCGTATCTCCACTTGTGAATCAGCTAAAGAAATATGGGATAAACTAGAGGTTACACATGAAGGTACCAATCAAGTTAAAGAATCTAAAATTAATATTTTTGTGCATAGTTACGAATTGTTTAAGATGAAACTTGATGAGTCTATCACCAAAATGTTTACAAGGTTTACCAATATTATTAATGGCTTAAAATCTCTTGGAAAGGTGTATCCTAACAATGAGCAAGTGAGGAAGATCCCAAGGTCTTTGCCAAAAGCTTGATAAGCTAAAGTCACAACAATTCAAGAAGCAAAGGACCTCAACACCCTGCCTTTTGAAGAACTTTTGGGCTCTCTAATGACTCATGAACTTCCTCAATAGCAACAAGCCTAAGAGGATGAAGAAAAGAAGAAAAGGGTAGTTGCATTCAAATCCACCAGTCAAGATGATGAATCAACAAGTGATAAGAATGAAGTTGAAATTGCTCTCATCACTCGATAATTCAAAAGATTCATGAAGAAGAAATGGAAAGGTGGAAAGAAGCATGAA